>PVJS01007556.1:14291-55774 GCA_004027185.1 Glis glis | reverse complement strand
CGGCCCTATTTTTTTTATGCTTTATTTTGAAACCGGGTCTCACGAAGTTGCGGAGGGCCTCACTAAGGAGAGAGAGAGAGAGAGAGAGAGAGAGAGAGAGAGAGAGAGCGGGCGCTCTGAGGCTGGCCGCGAACCCTGATCCTCCGGTCTCCGCCTCCCAAAGTACTGGGATTACAAGCGTGCGCCACCACGCCCGGCCGGAATTAGTAATTTTAAGAGTCCCCTATTTGATTCTAAGATGTCTTTTGGGTTGAGAACCACATAGCTGGAGTTATAAGCTAAACCAAGGAAAGGAGGCATGTTGTCTAAAGATGCCCTTTGGATAAAAGGAATGCTGGGTTTTGTTGTTGTTGTTGTGTTTGTATTTTTGGTGCTGGGGATTGAACCTAGGGCCTTGTGCATGCTAGGTAAGTACTCTATCACTGAGCTACACCCTCAGCCCAAGGAATGCTTGTTTAGCTTTTTCTTAAAATATCTTCCACGTTGTAAAAGGCTTTTAAAAGCTTTTTTTCTCCTGGTTAAACACTTGAACACATAAGCTGGCCACCAGCCCTCTTTGCTGGATTTACCGCCCAGGTCAACAGCAGCTTTGTAATTGTTGGTTTACACAGACAAGTGTGCACCCCCAAACCAGACACCCCTGCCTCACTTCTCTCCTCAGAGGTCACATTCCCCCTGACCCCACGTACTCACCTCTTGACCAAGGCGGATGTCCTTGCTCAGCCTTCTGCTAAGTTGGGCTGAACATGAGGTCTGCAGTCTCCAGCAAGCCTTCAACTCACCTGATCCCGCTATTTCTTGTGCTTCGAGGTCATAGGAGAGAATAACAGCTGTGCGTCAGGGCTGGGGCATAGGAAGAGGTGAGCTGGGACCAGGCCAAGGGGGCCCCGGGCTGCAGGATGGCCACACCCAGGCGAGGCTCTCCCATCTCTGCAGTCTGCATCCTAATCGCTTGAGCTGGCCCCTGCATCCCCAGCCTCTGGGAATCCGCCATCCATCTTCCATTCTCTATGTCCCTTTCTTGTGGCATTTCTTCTTACTGTGTGTCTGTGTATACATGCTTATCTCTTCCCCATCCACACTGTGAGCCTCAGAAAGCAGAGACTGTGCCTCAGTCTCAGAAATCACCCATGGAGCTTGCCCCAAGGCTCTTGGTGGGTGCTGAACCAAGTGAGTAGAACCTAGAGTCAGCCATGGGACAGGCCCATTTCATAGGAAGAGGCCCCTTCCTGTTGCTCACTGCAGTAAAATGTAAGCTCCCCGAGGGCAGGGATCTCAATGCAGCTCACCACTGTGTCCCCAACTTCTAAACCATGTCTGACACAGGGGAGGCCCTCAAACACTCTGCCCTTAGCAGTCACTGGATAAACAGGAACCACAAGTTGAACTTGATACGTCAATCTCAGTCACCTAATAGCAAAGTTTTGGCCTATCAGTTTGACCTAATCTTGTCTCTTGCCCCCACCCCCAGCCATCCCTGATGTGGGGGTAACTGATTGCACTGGTACCCATGTGGAAATTTGTTGTGAAGGAGAGAGGCGAAATGGCAGAGGGCATACTTATGGCCTTAGAGACCATGAGGCCATACATACTGGGTGGCCAACATTTACTTGCTGAGAGTCTGCTGTGTGACAGGTAACAGGTGATTTATAGAAATTGGCTTCATCGTCCCAACAGCCTGATGGCCTGGGAGCTGGTAACCCTGCTTTCCCACGAGCAAACTGGTTCCAAGAGATGAATGACGCGCCCTCGTCAGCACCATTACCAAGTGGTGAGGAAGGGATTTTAATGACCTCCAGCCCGGCTCCGAGCTATGCTGTCTCCTTTCAATGTGAGGCTCTAGGACTTGCTCGTTCTGTTCAGGGGCTCGGCGCTTTGAGCCTCGGGTCTCGGGTCACCTTCCCAGCACTCCTTGCCCTTCCCTCTGTGCCAGCATTGCTGAGCTCCTTACTTCCACAGTTTAGTTTCAAAGAAGTCTGTGGAGTCCTTGGGCAGTTTGTGCTTTCTAATGTTAAGACTGCTGCCGGCCACCAGAGGGCCTCATCCCAAACAGCTGCTTCTGAGGAAACAAAGTGCCCTTTTTGGTTTGGTTTAAATTTTCCTAAAAATGCCAGCCAGCTGATCTGTCAGGCTGATCAGCACAAAAGCTCACGGCGAGACCTCCCCTGTGTGTGGGAGGGTCAGCGGGGTGGTGAGGGTGAGGACACCAGGCTGCAATGATTTGGGAAAGACACTTGGGGTAACTGAGGACAAGGAATTTCCAGTGACTCCCAGGGGAAATGCCGTTCCCTGCAGCAGCGCAGCCAGCAGGAAGCTTTCCCAGGCTCCAGGGGCCCTTTCCGCCACTGGTCCTCATACTTCTCTGTGGCTGTTGCTTACCAGGGCTTCTACTTCCAAACCGTAGCCATTTCCAGGGAACAGCTGAGTGACTGCTCATGTGGGGTGACCAATGGCCCTAATTTTATCTTCTCTTGCCACCTGGGTGGCATTTTGATACCCACTGTGTGACTCAGAAGCCTCAATCCACTGAAAAACCTGCAGCAATAAGAAGCTGGGATAAACAAGGCACCCTTAACCCCAGTGGCCCCGCTCCATCACCCACCTCTAGTGTCCCCTGGAGAGCCACCAGCTTGCCAGTCCAGCTCCAGGAGGTGCTGCAGAGTCCATTAAACCCTACAATGGGTAAGAAGGTACTTTGTCTGGGGCCCAGATTCCCAGATGACATCAGAAAATGGCTGCGTGCAAAGGGAGCAGGCTGGACGTTCTCTATGCAGCCACTTCAGGGAGAGCATACAGGTCGTGGGCAGCAGCTGTCGCTTCAGGGCTTCTCATTAGGGCCCCCCAGGTGGAGAGATGAACCCCCATCCATTTGCATATCCCCAAGCAGAATCTTATGCCTCAGATCCTAAAAGCACCGTCCTGGTTAAAAACACAGGCAGATGCTGCTCAAGAGAACAGGGACACCCGTCCCATGGTCAGGCCCCAGCTGCTCCCGCCACCCAAGTGCAACACAGCACCCCACTCCTGCCTGGCCTTCTCCAAGGCCAATAACTGACTCTCAACTCCCATGTAAAGTGCTTTCCACTGAGGGTCCAAAAGAAAGGGTCACCAATTCTAATTGCTCTCAGCCCCAGAACACAAGCGACATGCCGGGCTTACCATCAAAAGGCTTTTATCGTCCCATCCACTTCCAGCCAGAATCCGACCTGCCCCAAACCCAACCAGAGGACTGAATTCCGAGGCTGGTGGGGAGTCTAAGACTTTAGAGCTGGGACGGAGCCCAGTACTTACAGAGGCTCTGGGACCTCAAGGACCCCTGCCCTCGGAGCCCTCCTAGCTGGAGAAGGCCCAGCTCATCTGCTGCCTTTTGGGGAGCCCCAAAAGGCAGGTGGTACCCCAGCTAAGGACATTGCCAGCAAAGGGCTTCCTGTTCCACTGAAGGAACAAAGGGAACACGTGGCACTTTGGGAGAACATTCCAGAAATTTACTGGCTATAGACAGGGGTGGTGGTGAAAGAGCCATCCTAAACAGAGTAAATGCAGAAGTTACTATACAGAGAGGAACACACAGAACATACATACTGTCTCCCGCCCTGTTCCCTCTCCCCCCAAGCACCACAGAGTGACAATATCAGAGACGCAAAGACGAAAGAAAAACAACCAGTCAACTGAATAAAGCAAAGAATCCTCCCACCACGCTTCCAACACAGGTGATCAAGTGAGAAAAAGCTGTACTTTGCCTCTTTCCCCTCTTCGTAGAGTATGTGGCATTTGAAATCCCTGGCGGAAAAATACCCAGCAGACGACAGCGGCTGAGGTTAACTGGGGCCAACAATTATGCCATTCAGCCTGCCTGCCTGCCTCTTCAAACTGCATTCGTTCCTGCCCTCCAAGCGACTTCATAGCTCACTGTCATTTCCTCTGCTGCAGAAGCAACAACAGTGCAACAAATCAGGGTAATCCAATTTAGCTGGAGAGCTCCTCACAGCTGAGCCAGGCCCGCAGACGCTCGACAGCAAGGGCCAGCAGAGGCAAACCCGGGGAGGACAGCCAGATAAAACCACTAAAACTTCCTCAGTGTCCGAAATTCAGTTAACTGCAGGCCCTTTGCTTGCTAAACCTGGCCAGGATGAAGGGGCCTTCCCTGAGGCCATGCAACCCTGGATGCCCTCTAAGAGCCTGGCGAGGTCGGGTCTGCTGAGGCCGCGGGGGGCGGGGGCTGCAGCACATCTGTTTGGAGGCTGGTGTCCCCTCCAGGACCCTGGCTCTCTACCACTTCCTACTCAAGCAGAAGCCAGTGTCTGAGACAAACTTTTTCACCTTCCTCGTCTCCCAAACAAGAAACGCAGAGTGCCAGTGTACTGCTGGGTTTCTGCCAGTACCCACTCCCCTTTCTCTGGCCTTTATTGTTAACAGTAAATACGAATTTCCAACCCATTCTTCTCAACGTTGTCCTGATGCCTGGGCAGCTCCTCAGGCTTCTGTCTTTGAAGGATCAGCCCGGTCTCTTATCTGACTTTGGGAAACACTCCTTTCCTTCGCCTTCTCTCAGACTGAGTGCCTGTGAAGGGTGCTGAAGCTGAAACGCAATCTGAATCAGGGCACTTGGAGCTGGTCTGGAGGATGGGGCGGGGGTGGCACTAGAGACCAGAGCAAAGCATCTGCCTGTTTAAACCTCTACGGAGCAATCCACCGTGGGACGGAAAGCACCCAGGGCAGGGCACACAGGAGCAATGATTTCAAAAAGCAAAGTTAAGAAAAAACACTTTCCTCCTTCCCAGGTTGGCGACTCAGAATCACAAGTATTTCCACTTAGGTGATCCTGGGAGAGATGGGATGGAAGACAACACCCATTTTCTTAGATGCATGAACAACTCTGGAAGGGGGACAGGGCCTGTTTTGGACATCGCCAGCTACCTAGCTTGGCCCAGCACCTGTGGAGCTCTGTGGCTGCTGAGCTGAACAGCTGGTACATAAATCCATGTGGTCTCTTTAGCCAGCCATGAGAGTTACATGCCTGACAAGGTGAGTATAAGCACAGATCACTTGGAATTTCTTTTCCAAACATTTTAAGTAGTTTTAAGCTTTTTTTCCATTGCCCTTTTCAGTTAGAAACAAGCGGCAGAAAGACAGATTGACTTCCCTCCTGTCCCTGCCATGTGAAGGATATTATACATACAACAACACTGTCAGAAGATGGGCTGGGGGCAGAGTGACTTCTGAATTCAGCCTGGAATTGTTCAGAGTGGTGGCCATTTGGGACTCTGAAAACAGCCTCATTTTTTCCAGAGTTCTAGACAATTACTGCTTCACGAGTTGCCGATTTCCTTCTGATATTCCTAAATGCAGGTGCAAAAGTCCTATTTTACCAATGTAAAGTGCACATTCCCACCAGGAATTTTACAGGTAGAGGTGCCAAAGTAAACTAAGTTCTTGAAGGGCCGGAGCTCGGTCTGCCTTGTGCACCAGTGTAGCTGGGCACTTCCTGCTCTCTGATAAGCCTTCCAGCTCACAGGTGATGAAGCCAAAGGATTTGCTCTTAGCAGAGCTCACCAATTCCACTTGGGAAGCAAGTTTATTAAAAAAAATCAGAGGAACATTTAGAATCAGTGAAATCAAATTTCCAGGCCTCTGAAATGGATCCAGATCATGTCAGTACTTCCCTTTGAGTGTCTCAGTGAGTTAATTATGTGCCACTCTTGAGACAGGCACTAACCCTGTCAGTCTCCAAGCGCCCTTGATTTTGTTAGAAAGATAGGAATCTCATCCCTGGAAGAAAGAAGAGACTCCCAGCGCCATATCTCTTGCTTCTCTGGGTGACAGTGAAATCATGGACCAACACGTAGGGAAAGATCTAGTTCTCTGAACCAGTGAGCTGAGGATGACTTTTGAAGCTAATAACCTGTTACAGGGCCAAGCCTTCTGGGCACAAGCTGTAAGCACGGGTTCATGGGACCTGCTGATGTGGCCTTGCAAACTCAGCTTGTTTCTCAACAGCTCTACAGACTCAGCACACCAGGCGTGGCCACAGAAGCAGCCTGTAGGACTTGTACTGGGATTTGCTATGGGACGTTTGGCCGCCCTTCTGATACGAATCCAGTTATGTTATTCCTCCTACAAATGTCCCCTCTGAGCAAGTTCTCAACTACCAATCAATGACCCCTTCACATTCCCTCACACCTCCCCCCACAGGGCAGCCCAAGGTCTCGTTGCTTTTCTCTCCCTTCTGGTTTTAGTCATGTGCAGGCCAAAGGTACTCAAAGCACTATCCCCTCTAGTTAGGGCTGGTGTGCAGTTCTCCTATTTGGAGCCAGTAGAACTGCACCATGCAGGAAGAGACCCACAATGAACTCTGATGGGGTGATGAACCAGGGACGAGGTGAGCCATGCAGCACATACATATTTCAACAACTTGAGCCTTCTCTCCTATGGCATCGCTCTATTTCTATCTGCAAGTAAGATCCAATATTGAGAACCTCAGTTATACTTTACGAAAAGCCCACACAGTACTCGTTTCAAAGCACTGAAAACGATTTATTTAAATCAGTGCATATAAGCAAGGCACGACTTGCTAAACCAAGTTCCTGCAGGGCTCATCTTCCCAGACTTGCTAGTAAAGCTCAACTGAAGGTGGCACACCAGAGTGACAAGATGGGACGAGAGGAGGAGGGCAGAACGCAGCCCTGCTGACCCTCAGGCTGCACTCTTAATGGAATATGGAATCCAACAGAGGAGCAGATGGTCCCACTATCTACAGATCAGCTCTTTCTCCAAAGGAAAGATAACAGTTATTTTAACAGCTGGAGGATGGCAAGGGTGACCGTGCACTGTGACAAGATTTCTCCCTAGGAGCAAAAGCACCTTTGGAGACCGTCTAAGGATCTTCACATCCTCCTGGGAAAGAGTATACCTCTGCAGTGAACTCCTGAGCAGGCTGCCACCCAGGGTTCTGGGACCTAGTTGGCCCATTCGGGAGCAAACGATTGTCCTCATTTCTTCTCCAGTTTAGTCCAGAGCTTTAGGACTGGTAGTAGGAGAAACAGAGCCAATGATGAGTGACTACTACTGCTCAGGGACCAAATACCCACAGTGCAGAAGCTATGTGCGTCTGAATTCTGTACATCAGACATTTCAGAATGTGACCCATGAGCCTGCCTGCCAATCATCTTCATAAGAGGGCTGTCCAGGCAGAGGGACTGACCACCACAAAGGGAAAAGAGGGGCTTAAAAGTCCCTTAACAGGGTGCACAAGCCCGATCAGTCATCTCTGAATGGAGCAGCTACAGCGGGGAAACGGCGAGGCTCATGCCTTTCTCAAGCTCAAGCCAGGGCACCTGTAGACTTTCTCCTGGCTTTTCCAGGTCTAAGCTTTTACCTCCTGTGGGACCTCAAGAGAATAGCAAACTAATTAATCCTGGAATCACAACAGATGATTTGAGGGATATGCCTGGACCACCAGGACGCCAAGGCACACCCACGAGGGAGGATGAACAGCACTTGGTATTTCACACTCAACCTTAAATCACCTAGGGCTGAGGTTGGCTTTCACATTCCCACAGAAATGTGGAGAGGAACTGCAACTCCACTGTACAGAATATGACATCTAAATAGAAGCAACTCCCAAAGGCCTTGTTTCCTTGCTCTTTGGGGTACATTTTTAATAATAAGGTCAATTTATAGACACCTATGTAGCCTCTCATTCCCTGGCCCAAGAACTAGTGACAGCATTTCTCCCAATACACAAATTAAAATTTAAACAAAATTTCAAAGGAAAAAAAACCCAATGAAAATAAAAGAATGTTGAAAAGAAATACAAATCAAATTTATTGGTGTTGACAAAAATACATAATACAAAAAACAAAACAAAACACAACACAACAGAAACAAAACCAGAACCCCCACCCCAGTGGGCCCATGTGCCTAATGTACTGACAGTGTGCAGGCCCAGAAGACCCCAAAGCATGGCACTTAATTCATGAGGACCTCCATCTGCACCAGCCTGGCATTGGTGTCCCCAGACGTCCGGTAGGGTATCATTCCAGCAAAGGTAATCAGTGCTCGGGCTTGACTTCGGAGTTGCTGAGAGAAAGGGGGAGCAAGAGTAGGAAACCAGTCAACTTTCAAGCAGGGCACTGAAACGAGAACCAGCATCATGTTCTTCCATTCTACCCCGGGGCATTAGGGAAGATGCTACAGGGCTGATGACAGATTTACGCTCCACTGTCATATTGCTTCTGCCTGATGCAGGGTTAGCAGAGCTTGTCCACTGGGGCCCCAGTTCCACAGGGCATCAAAGCCCTTGTACTAAGCACAAGGCTGATGGGTCTGCCAGGCAAGCTGCCTCGCCCCAATCCATCAGACTCATTTCTGACGCAGCCTGAGCTTCAGAACCTTCTGCTCAAGTTTCCTGAGTGTCTGTCTTTCCTGGCTGGTTTCTGTCCATCTTCCTCCAATAGGACCTGAGTTTCTGAGGCGCCCATGAAGCACCCGCATCACCAGAGGTATTGGGAATGTGTGCAAGCCGAGAGCCCTCTGCCTCCCCTTTCCTTCCTTCACTCTTGCCTTTCTCCCTCCCTGACATGTGCTTGGCCCTGCTTTTACAGGCAACCATATTAATGAATTCCTGGACTGTTCCAGGAGGGAAATGATGGTCCTATAAATTTAAACTCAGGTGTTCTCAAAAACAGGAAAAAAAAGACAACCTTCACTCTGATTTCCACATGATAAATTATTGAATATAGAGTAAAGAAATGTAGGAGAACACTTCAGATGATTGCTGTAAAAGAGACATCTGGAATCCAGGGCCTCAGGTTGCCCCATATTAAGGTACTCTGGATGCTTATACCAGTAAGAAAGAAATCTGTGTCTGAACTACACAGGGAGATCCTACACACACCTTTCTGGACCAGTTACAAAACATTTCTCTCTCTCTCTCTCTCTCTCTCTCTCTCTCTTTTTTTTTTTGTGGTACTGGAGATTGAACCCAGGGGTAATATAACTCTGAGCTACACCCCCAGTCCTATTTTTTTTTTTTTTTTGCGGAACTGGGGATTGAACCCAGGGGCATTCTACCTCCAAGCTACACCCCAGCCCTATTTTATATTTTTTATTTTGAAACAGAGTCTCACTAAGTTGCAGAGGGCCTCACTAAGTAGCTGAGGCTGACTGCGAACATGGATCCTCCAGTCTCAGCCTCCCAAGTACTGGGATTACAAGCATGTGCCACCACGCCCGGCTCCCAGTCCTATTTTTTGAAACAAGGTTTCACTAAGTTGCTGAGGGCCTCACTAAATTACTGAGGTTGGTCTCTAACCTGGGATCCTCCTGTCTCAGCCTCCCAAGTACTGGGATTACAGGTGTGTGCCACAGCACTAACAAAACTTTTAAGAAAAACTCAATGGTCATTTCCTAGGCTTACTTAAGGACCATTTGAGAAAATCCGAAAGCAAATGCTTTTTACCTAATGTGTGAAATGAACTGGCAATTGTATGTCTTTATTAATGTCCCAACAAAAAGAAAACTTACTTTGGGATGAGAATACTCATTGTACTTCCTTTAAAAAAGAATAAAAAGCCAGGTGTGGTAGCACACACTTGTAATCCCAGTACTTGGGAGGATGAGATCGGAGGATCGCAGGTTTGTGGCCAGCCTCAGCTACTTAGTGAGGCCTCCGCAACTTAGTAAAAACCTGTTTCAAAATAAAGAATAAAAAAAATAGGGCTGGGGGTGTAGCTCTGAGGTAGAATGCCTCTGGGTTCAATCCCTAGTACCACCAGAAAAAAAAAAAAAATAAGAGTATGGGCTTTTGTGCCTGATTTGGTTACCTTAAATGAGCTCTTTGGTTACCTTAAATGAGAAAAAGAGTGGTGGGAAAGAGGAAACTCACTGATGGGCTTTATTCATGGCGTGTGAAATCCAAGTGCCTAAACGAGACTGAACCAACACAGAAGGTGCTGCCGAGACTGTTCCCTTCAGATGAGGGAAGTGGCCTGCAGTATCCAACTCCTGTCTGTGGGCAGGACCTCCCCTGACCTGCACACGGCACACACAGCACCACCAGGAAATGCCCACTGTTTTCACACCACTGCACTGTGTTCTTTTACCATAAACAGATTCCTCTGGTGCCCGCACAGACCAGCTGACCACTCAGCGGGCCACCCGAGCACTGCTGTCCACATTCCTACAGGTGAAAGTTCCCACCATCGTTCATTAGTGGAAGCTCTGGGAGGGCACAGTGGAGAGAGCCCGTCCTCGCAGGCAGAGGCAGGAGTGTCAGGGCTTCTTATGGCCCAAATCAGGTTTTGCTGTTAGATGCTATCATGAGAGTGTCATAAAAAATTAAGTGGAAAGCCTAAGGAAAAGGGAATTTTAAAAACACTCATGGTTTATCTGCATCAAATATCTTTGCTCTTCTCTCAGATCTACTGGACAGCAGATGCTGTATGAGCCCCAGGGTTCTATCTACCTGACCCGTGCGCTGCTGGAGGTCCCACAGGCAACAGAAAGCGCATGGGCTCAAGTGCCAGACAGACCAGGCTTCCAGACAGGGCCCTGCACCTACCTACCCCCGCAGGGCCCACAAGGGCAAGCACGTTGCTTCTCAACTCCAGGCCTGTTTCCTCAGCTGTAAGATGGGGATAATACTGCTGTCCTAGTTACCTCTAGGGTCACAGTGAGGCCCAGAAAGAGGAGAAACCAGGGTTTGCATCAAACTAATGTGTTGATCAAAACTAAAGTATAGTTTTGATGAAAGTATTTATCAATGAGCTGAGACAAAATAACTCAGTATTTTAAAATGAACAGAAAATTCTTGTGGAATTGACTACAAATTAGTATTCTGTTTGATTTTTTTTAAAGGTGATATTTGTAAACTTAGCACATCCTTTTTTTTTTGAAGCTTGAGAAGAGCAACAATCCCACTAATGTTTCCTCAGGGAGCCTCCTGACACAAGATCTACCCAGGTGCCAGGTCATAAGGGAGAAGAACCGATCAGAGTAAAGTGGTCTCCTAAGAGTGCAACGCATTCCAGACCAGAAAGGTGGTTCTCAGCAATGTTTCTCGCCAACGCTGGGATCTTACAGAGTCGCGGTCCTCGATGACTCGTTGGGGCCTGGACGCCGAGGATGGACTTGTCCCCTTGAGCCTCTTGAACTGTGTGAACAAGATGTTCATGGTGGCAAGAAGCACTTCTGAGAGGTTGTGCCTGATCTACACAGAGAGAAACACATGGAGTAAGGAAAAAGAACAGAGCCCTCAGGGTCTGCCACAGGCAGAGGGAGGGCGGCTGCTCTGCCTGGTCACACACATCCACAGCTGTCAGAGGAGAGCTGCATAGTCACCAAAAAGGAGCCGATGGCACTGTAATGTCCGGTGTGACAGCAGCCCGGGGGCAATGCTGCTCAGAAGGTCAGGCGGTCCCTCTTCTGCTTCCTCTTGGCAGGGGTAGTCAGCCGAAAGCATGCTGACGACATCTGGCCAGCAGAGTGACTCCCAAAGAGCAAATGACGTGGATATCAGTAGGTGAGGATGCACACACTAGTCCTCCCACACCCCCAGGCTCACAGCCACTCGGCTGTCCCCAATGGACCTGCATGGCTCTATTCAAGTCTTTGGGAGTAGCTATGAGGGCAGGCCCTGCTGCACTACGTTGGCCCGTGGTGCAGTGAACAAAGTGTCTAGGGGAAGGCAAGAAATAACAAGAATCAAGTGGCTAAGGGCAGAATCCACAGCAGGTGTGACGGGAAGGCTGGCAAGGGACAAGACCTAACTGTATGTGCCACAGTGCTCTCTTCCCCCCGATGTGCAGAACCTGGCCCCACTTCTTTTTCTAAAATAGAAACATGTTTTTATAAAAGGCATTTGCACCGGGCGGGCAATTTGGGAGGCTGAGGCAAAACAGATGCCAAGTTCGAGGCCAGCCTGGGCAACTTAGTGAGACCCTATCACAAAATAAAATTTTAAAAATGGGCTGGGGCTAAAGCTCACTGGCAGAGCACCTCTGAGTTCAGTACCCACTATCAAGAAAAAAAGAAGGCCTTTGCTTAATGAGGAACCATTTAAGATTGAAATGCCACCAGTGACATTCCAGAACCAGGCAGCTGGTTCTAAAGTCTAGCACCTGTGCTTGAGAGAAAAGTCTTACCTGGGCTCCCTGTGGGAATGACTGGGGGAGGTCCATTGCACAGCCCCCAGCAGGGAAAGCAGAGTCTCAGGGGGTAGGGCCTACGCATGAACAGCTAACTAAAGATCTGCTAGGGATTCCAGTGTGTAGCCTCGCTGAGCACCCCTGGGCTAGATGGTGGCAATGTGCGCAAATTCTGTAGAGACGGTGGCTCTGGAGCTCGTGGGGTGATAACTCGGGCCATGGTCACTGCACTTGCTTTTTTATTTATTTATTTTATTTTGTGGTACCAGGGATTGAACCCAGGGGCGTTCTACCTCCGCGCCATACCCACGGCCCTATTTTTTATACTTTATTTTGAAACCGGGTCTCATGAAGTTGTGGAGGGCCTCACTAAGTAGATAGATAGAGAGAGAGAGAGAGAGAGGGACAGGGAGAGAGGGGGGGGGAGAGAGAGAGAGAGCGCGCGCTGAGGCTGGCCTCGAACCCGGATCCTCCGGTCTCCGCCTCCCAAAGTACTGGAATTACAAGCGTGCGCCACCACGCCCGGCTGCACTTGCTTTTTTAGACAAAATAATTCAGGGAAGGGAAGGATGGCAGTGAATCATGATGTTATGTTTCACATGCCTAATGGAAATACTTAAAGAAGATTTTATACTTAAATACCATCTAGTACAAGTGGACCATAAAAGAGTTAAACCAGACCTTACCAGATCAACCAGAAACCTGTTTCTCCTAAGAACATGTTGTGTATAAGTGCAAAAACAAAACAAAGCAAAACAAAATCCCCATGATATATGAAATTGGAGTTGTCCTAGAAAACTCAGTCTAGATGATAACCATAACTAGAACTCTTAAAGTTAATAGCTATATTAAAACAAAATGCTTTCAGTGGAAGTGGGGAAAACGGAATTCTTAATTCAGGAAGAAAAGGACTCACTTCATCGCTGAAATTTCTGAAGGCAGCCACTCTCTCTTCCACACTTTCCTGATTCAGGGGCACCAACTTCAGGCGATCAATTATCTGTTTAAAACAAACAACCACCAGCCCCATATGACACAGCCTCATAGTCATTTCATCTCCCTAAACGCAATTGTCAGCACATGGCATTTCAAAAAGGGATTCTTCATAAACAGAGATTATTTAGGAAAGTAGGCAATATACATTCAAAAGAGAATGTGGGCTACCCCAAAAGTGAGAGAGGCAAGGGCTCTGATTTTAATTGCTGGCTAATTTGATTCTTATCCTTATTTTCTGACACAATTTTAAAATTCAGAGGTTTCAAATTACTTTGTGAAATCTGTTTTCAGATTAAAGGGGAAAGGAATAGAAAAAAGAAAAAGCAAAGCAAAAAAAAAAAAAAAACCAGCAACACGTAAATCCCCTTTAAATTCCCAGGATCATACTTGTCATTCTTCATTTAACAGGCATATTGGTGACATCTTTTCTTTTAAATGAATTCCATGAGGCATTTTGAATTTTCAAGGGAATACATTAACCTGTACTTCAAATAGTCTTCCTGAAACTTACATCAAAGGCTCTGTCAATGTGACCACTGTGATATTCATCAAAAAAGGTAATCAAGTCCAACAAAAGATAGAATGTGGAGTCCACAAATTTATTTGCGCTTATTCCCTGTGCCCTGTACCTGAAAGATAAAAGTCAGGGGAGAGCAGGGGAGCAAGAATTATGAATTTCTGTGTAATCCATAACTGTGGAATAGCATTTCAAATGCATCAAAACCTCTTCAACTCTTTGGGTGAGGGGAATTAAGGAGTGGAAAATAGTATTGACTATTTTTGTGTGTGTGTGGTTCTGGGGATTGAACCCGGGGGCATTCTACCTCTGAGTTACACCCCTAGACTTATTTTATTTTTTATTTTGAAACAGGGTCTCACTAAGCTACCACATGCTGGCCTCAAACTTGTGATCCTCCTGTCTCAGCCTCCCAAGCACTGGGATTACAGGCATGCACCCCCACATCCAGCCATAGTGTTAATTTTAAAATAGCCAGCACTGATGGTGGATTTGGTATGAATCCACCTACAAATCTTTTACACAAAGCAAATACCCTCAACCAACCACTTTGGCATCTAAATCTCCAGGAAAGGAGGGAGGTCCTGATATGCAAAAAGTCTAGCAGCCAATGCTGGGGATTTTTTTCCTAATTAGGAATATCTCACTTGCCAAAGAATATTTTTTCGTGTTACCCTAGGAAAGCATCTCAAATCCAGTTTTCTCTGGGTCACTTTACTAAGAGTATTTGTAGAGGGCACAAAAAGTAACATCCTTTGGCTCACTCTGGGAGTTAAACCAGCTAAAGTCTGATTAACTCGGTGAACTCACTGGTGGGAGGTGGCTTCTGTAACACTGACCACAAGAACGCACCCTCTATCCACCACTAGCTCTGTTCCTCAATGCCTTTGAGATGGCTAGTGAAGTATATATGACAGCACACAGACTAGCATAATGCCTAGAATTAAACCTAATGTGCAGGATTAGAATGCTGACATACCCTCCTCTTGAGCAAAAATGTTGCAAGTCTGACAGCACCACATGTGGTTATGATATAGGAACAGGGGACTCTCACACAGTGCTGGTGGCAAGGTAACGTAGCAGAGCCACTCTGAAAGCTGTCTGCTACTGTGTGAGTGGCCTGGCACCAGCATCGGCGCCCTCAGAGCCAGCTCAGGCCTTACCGTTCAGCAATCGAGAGGGCCATGTTCTTCAGCCTCTCCTTGTTGGACTGAGGGGTGCTGATCTGAGGCACGACAGGGCTTAGCAGTTTGTTCATCAGCTCCAGTACCTTGTCGGCATTCTGTTCAAATTTTTAAAATTAAGGAAATAATCAATAAAAGGAGAAACCAAATAACCAAAACAAAGGAGGGAATTTTGGGGGGTGATGAACGGAAATGTAACCTTGATATGGGTGTTGGTTGCAGAGACATGTACCTATGGAAAACACGTCGAGCTGATCATACACTTAATACCTATACAGTCTTCTATGTCCTAATTATACCTCAATCTAAATGTTTTTTAAACAACAACAACAATAAAACATGAATTATAACTATCTTTTGCCTACTCTTCTCTGAAAGGAGAGAATGGGATCTTTATTTTTATTTTTGTAGTACTAGGGATTGAACCCAGGGGCATTCTACCTCTGAGCTACACCCCTAACCCTATTTTATTTTTTATTTTTGAAACGGGGTCTCATTTAAGTTGTGGAGGCCCTCGTTAAGTTGCTGAGGCTGGCTATAAACCTATCTCCTGTTTCAACCTCCCAAGTACTGGGATTACAAGTGTGCAACACCATGCCTGGCTAAGAATGTGATCTTTTTTAGGTATCTAAGTCATTAGTAGTCATGTGTTCTTATGTAGAAATATTCCAGTTCTCTCAAAAGGCCCCCACCGTGCCATTATTCTGACACACAGTGCTCATCAGAGTGTGGGGGACTGCCAGAGGGAAGCACCATAGCATTATCATCAGCAGCTTCACCATCAAAATGTGATGGCTGCTTATTCTGCTGCCAAGTGAGACGATAGTTCAATGCTTGCAGGACTTCCTTTCAATATGTTGCTCTTGTTTGGCCAGAAATATCTTATGGGCAGAAATAATTCTGTAAAATGGGAATTTTGACCTAACTAAAGTGTTAACTATCTTAGAGCCAGGGGAAAATTCTTCAGCAGGGAGAGCACTACAATGGCAATGCTGAAATGTTTGCGCATTTAATGCCAAAAAGCCAACACATCCATTAAGTGCAGAAGAAGGAAAAGAGTACATTTTACCTTGGCAAGGTCATAAAGCTTTGCTGCTTCTTCAAACAGTCCTTTATTTTCTGCCACAGAAGCAACTTTGTTGATAATAGGCTTTGTGTCACTAGTAAACTTATCTATGACTCCAGGCTGACAAGACAAATTACGGAAGGGAGGAAAAGAGAGATGGGCACACAGAGCTATTATTTTAAACACACAAAAGCAACTGAGATCCAAAAAAAAAATACTTTTAACTGAAAACGCTGCCCTGAGCAGTGCATGTATTTCTTCGGCTAGCCCCTGGCTTTCTTGAAGACATATGGTCCTATTAAAACTATAAAGAGATCAAAGAAGTGATATAGTAAGAAGCCGACTGAATGGAAGTACAGGAGTCAGCAGTAAGGCCCCTGTGATTTTCCAAAATGACCCAGAGAGTAGGTAAAATTATGAATGATTTTAAATTTTTTGATGAGCAGAAACTACAGAGAAAAATCAGGAGGCCTGGGAAAATATTGGAAAGATTTTAGATTTGCTTTCTGAGACAGATGGCAAAAGGAACTCAGTGCTGAAAAAAAATATATGGCAAGTGGTGTCAGGAGATTTAAGAAAAAAAAATCACCATCACCACTCAACAACAACCAAATGATCAGGAGAATATGAGGCCTCAGAAACTGGGAGAGAGTAAAGATGACTGCGTACTCGATTCTCTGTCCATGCTGGACCACGTGGAGTCTCCTGCCCCTGTCATTCTGGAGGCAGCAAAGGAAATCAGCAAAGAGCATGGGCTTTGAGGTCAGAAAGACACAGATCAAACTGCAGCTGTGGTGTGATGGTGCAGAAAATACTTAGCACTTTTCATCTCCATCTCCTCACTTGGAAAACAGATGATAATGATCCCCACCTTGTTGGGTTATTGTGGCAATTAAGAAAGAGACTACAGGCAAAGCATCCAGCACAGGTCCTGGCAACTGTCGCTGCCCAATAATCATGGGCAGTCACCATCAGCACCATTGAACCTGTCTTCCTAGCTGAATGGTGCAAGCCCATCTTGAGACTGCCAGGCCAAGCCACCCATTATTACAAATGAAGTATCTGAGGAGCAAGGGACTTTCCTTAGGCCACAGGGAGAGTCAGAGTCAGGGCTGGTCTCTGACAACAGGGCCTGTTGCCAGGGTGCCCAAGGGGCACAATGGTCTCGGGAACCACTGAGTCTCCTGGGAGTAGCTGTGTTTCTAGGGTTGGCATGGAGTTCTGAGCCCTCAGAAACTGCCTTTCGAGGGAGGTCAAGTATACTTTAACTTTTCCATCTGGGGAGTAATCATTTCCTTTTCTTCATGTTTTTATGAGCCATGAATGGCAGAAATGTAGCCTCCTCAGCTCAAAAAAAAATGGCAGACATGAAGAGACAAGTATTCTGAACATACCAAAAAAAAAAACCCTATCTAGTCAAAAATTTACAAATTTTAAGGAAAGATATAAATGTATATACAACCAAGGTCATCATTTGGGCCTGTAATTTTCATTCTCTGTTTTTTAAACTAAACAATTTCATTCAGATTTGAATCCTAAAATCTAACCACATTCTTTTTGACATTTATAAATCCCCAATGCAAAATAACATTTCTTTAGGGATACATTTAACCCACCTTTCTACTTCCATCATTCTCTAGTTTCCCAAGAATCATATCAAACTGTGGAAGAAAAAAAGTTTACTCAATTTACTGGACAAGGATATAAACATAACACACAATTCTTTGGAGACAAGAGGGGAAGAAAATGGGGTGGGTGGGTGAAGTCTTACACAAATCAGGAAACAGTGAGACAGATATCAGTATTTTCATTGCCAGAAACCAAAGAAAACTCCACCCCCACACCCCCAGGCCATACTCATAACCACACTGAGTGAAACAAGAGAACCTTGTACTGAGAACTGTAGGCAGGGAGAAAAGGGAATCGCCATACCTCTCGACTTTCTACTACAAGTTCACTCACACAGCGCAAAAACATGTTTTCTCCTTGACTGTCCTTCTCATCCCTGTAGAAACAAGAGCAACTGTTTCTGGAATGGATTCGAGGCCTCTAGTAGTCATTTTCAGAATGGCAACAACCCAAACTCTCTGAAGTATAAGGTTAAAAGCAAATTTTACCTGAGGAAGTAAAAGTACTGGAGGGCCTCCCTCGGGTCGGTGGACTCAAACTTGCGGGTATAGAGCATGAGGAGCCGCACAAAGTTTAGCCGCCGCATGCAAGGAGGGTCGCCAGGCTCATGGCTGACTGTACACGGGGAGCAGAGTGGGGGACAGGGAATGGGAGCCGCTAGTCTTCTGACCCAGGAGCGGTGGAAGCTGAGTCCACAGGCCCAGCTTCACTGCTCTTGCAGCCCAGCCTGTTTCCCAATGTAATCCGTGGCCAATCCCCTTCACCACCCTGTCTTCAATTTCCCTCCATGGACACAGTGGAGAAAACAACCTTGGCATTAAATTACTAGTATGTTGCTCTTTGAATAAAAAATTAATACAACTGACCATTATGGCACAGCTCTGGGGTGTGGTGCTGCCCTAAAGAACCCCTGGTTATTCGACCACATTTACTTGACCCTCCCATCCACACAGAACAAGGCTAGTTGGGGTTTCTAAGGTCATTAAAGCCAGAGCCCTGATGGGAACCAGACTTGTGACTCTAGGGACTGCCTCGTCTTACCATTCTTTAGGCAACCAGACTGGCCACACTGGCACTTTTTAGAGAACTTTCTATATTTAACATTCCAGGGAACACTAATGGGGGAAAAGGCAAGGACTCCAACCCTAATCTTCCATTTGCTCTAAATGATTGCTAACACCTGCCCAAATCCTTAGTGGCTGCAATTCCTTGGCCACTGTCGCCGATGGGGGTGATGTGCTGTGGTCACGTCACTGCCCTCAGTCATGAATACTCACGGAGCTGAGCACTCTGTCCTGAGGATTTTAAAAGCAGCTTTAGCTCAAACAGCACCAGGGCCACGTGGACAGCATGGCAGCGCAGCCGCTCCATGCGGAAGAGAAAAGCAATGGCAGCTTCAAACTGCGCCGTCAGGAACAGCACTTGGAAGTAGAGGAAGGGCTGCTGATTCACCGTAAAGTGGGATTCGCCTATGAGCGGAGGAGATAAAGCCCACTCAGAAAAGCCGCCAATAGCAGCCCAACGCTCAGGCAGCAGCCTCGCGTGTGTGATAGACGCTCCGAGCAGAAAGAAGCACCAGCAGGAGCCTGAATCAGTGGAGGGGCTCTGGACACAGTGAATTGCCATGTGAAACGAGACCCGACTCCTCCACCTCCTCTAGACCTTGCAATAGTACCAGCAAGTAGGGGCTGTGTTTTAAAATCCAAACTGCATTCGGTGGGAGAGCAACAGTCAAGAATCTTAAAATGACAAAGGGACTGTTTATTTCCTGTACCATGGTGAAATCACTCAATATAGAGAGAAGTGAAGATTTCAAAGAAGCTTCAGTTCACTCGTATTCACAAAAATCTTAATTCAACAACTACCGATCACTAGTTGGAATCTTCTATACTTTTCTCCCCAGAATTTTTAAACAAAAAGGGGGGAAAAGGAAGAAAAAAAGATCTCTCTCCTTTGGGCTCAGATATGGTCATTAACAAGATCTACCAGGAAGCTAAGTATTTTTTATGTCTCTCCCTGAGCAAATGTCTACCAGGGCAGTTCAAATAATTAGAAGAAACCATATGGTTAGGCGTGGTGGCGCACGCTTGTCATTCCAATACTTAGGAGGCTGAGATAGGAGGATTTCAGATTCACAGCCAGCCTCAGCTACTTAGTGAGGCCTTCCGCAACTTAGTGAGAGCGTGTTTCAAAATAAAGAATAAAAAATAAGGCTGAGGGTGTAGCTCAGAGGTAGAATGCCCCTGGGTTCAATCCCCAGTACTGCAAAAAAAAAAAAGAAACCATATACATATACATAGTATTATAACCATATACATAGTATTTATATGGAGTACATTTCTTAAATCTACGTGGCCTCTACTTGAATTAGAAATGGTTCAAATTCAAGAGAGAGTTCAGAGATGTAGGCAACCAAGTAGTTGCCTTTGGTGGACAACAGGAAGGAAGGAGGCTGTGCCTGTGATCTTACCATAGTCTTCCAACAACTGTTTCTGGAACTGTGAGAGAGTGAGCCTGTCTTGTGGGGAGCTGGTACCGTCATCATCAAAACACACTTGGTTCAACTAGAGCCCCAAAAGAAACATATGTATTAGTACAAACTACATCTCGAGCAGTTGCTTAATGCTGTGAGTTGGAGGCTGCATCAAACACTGTGGTTATTAGCTAGGAATTACACAATTTAAAAAATGGGGCCAGGAGACAAGAAATCCACTGGTCCTGATCACCTTCCTGGCATCATACAGCAAGCAGGTAAGATCTATGGGAGTACTTAAGCAGAAGGAGTAAAGCCCAGTGCAGGTGACAAAGCAGTGCCTACCTTTAGCCACAGGTAGTCCTCAGTTTTGTCGGCCACCTCGCTCTGGTTGTCAGTGATATCACATCTGCCAATGATACAGTACACAGCCCGCTTGTAGGGGTCCGTGTTGTTCCTGAGGGCTCTGCGGTAATGAAGCCGGAGCTTGTTTTCCGTAGCTGGGGACAATCTAAAGACATAAGGAACAGACAAGACACATACTCAGTAAAGGTCCTCAAGGGCAAGTGAAAGCACACACCTACCCAAGCCAGGAAGCTTTCCTTCATCTCTGCCCCTCAGGACCATCGCTTGTACCTGCCTGAAACCTCGAGCACCCACATCTCTCTGCCTGTCGGCTTTCTCTTGTCATTGAGACCTCCAAGGACAGGTCAGAAATGCTGGCGACTAGCACTCCATCCCACCCCACAGTAGCTCCAAGCAATGATGGACAGGAGTCCTTCCCTTAACTGCCTCGGCCCCCTCTGGCCTCACACTCTCTCACGCATGCAGGGAGGCCTCCCAGATGAACTACTCACGCAAATCCTGATCTCAGGGTCTCCTTCAGAAGGAACCCAAGACATCGATCCTACTCTAAACTCTAACATGGGCAAGACTGGGGCTTGCAGCTTGAGGCGACCTTTTGACATGGCATTATTAACGCTGCCCTTGTTTATCATAGGTACAATTGTGATGACCACCATTATTTCTTCTACATATGCGTACATAAACTGGGTTTGAATATGAACTTATGTCCAATTACATTAGCAAAACCCAGAGAAAAGCGAATGCTTGGTAGTTCCTTAATGTGAAAGAACTTAGGGAATTAATTCAATGTTACATTTCAAGATTATGAACTTAATTCTAGCTTTTGGACTATGAACTTCAGGACAACATATTTCTGCATTGGGCTGACCTGAAAAGCATTTATGGTAGCAAGTGAGTGTAATACTAAGAGTCTCATTTTATAAAGCATTTTGGATATGCCTTGGGTTTATAGAATAAGTTAAATCATTCTCCCAAGCATAGTCCTTCACTTACTGGAACAGAAAAATCTCCAAACCACAGACGGTATGCATGTTTAAAGAGCCATGTCAGAATAAGGGCTTTCTTCCCCTCCCTCCCTCTCTCCCTCCCTCCCTCCCTCCTTCTGTGGTACTGGGATTGAACCCAGGGGCATTCTACCTCTGAGCTACACCCCCTGCCCTATTTTATTTTTTTTATTTTGAAACAGGGTCTCACTAAGTTGTTGGGGCTGGCCTCAAACCTGAGATCCTCCTGTCTCAGCCTCCCAAGTACTGGGATTATAGACATGTGCCACCATGCCTGGCAGAATAGGGCTTCCTTTTAATGTTTCCAATCATGTTCCTAAGAATTCTTCCCACTTGCTAAGCCCTTTTTATTCCCAAGCAGAAACTTGTTTTAAGCATGTTTAGGGAAGATAGAACAGTGCCAGTAGAGGCCACCCCTTGATTCCACATGGCTTCTTCTGAACACACCATCTTACTGTACCTTCTGTCCTTACTGTTCATGTACTCCTGGAACCAGGTTTTAAACTCCCCTAGCTGGTGCTGGGCTCGATTAACCACCTGTGAAGCAGCAAGCAGGTCTCCGCAGCGCATGCAGTAATAGATTAATGCCCAGACAGGATGGCCTTCCACCTCTCCATCCTAAAGAGGAAAGTAAACAGACGTTCAAAGTAAACAGATGAAAGCTGACTAATGGCTTTCCAATGTGCAAACACCCAGCTAATTTTCACAGCAACCCCATGCGGTAAAAACCATCAACAGCCTCTTCCTCCCTGTTTTACACAAAGAAACTGAGGGACTGGGAAGTTAAATAATTTGTCCAACCTAAGCTTGGAAGTGGCAGGGAGGTTCTGGAACTTTCCCTCTAAAGAGCACCTACCCCACCTGATCTATAACCAGCCCTGTGTTTTCTCTGTGGAACCCCAGCAGCTGGTAGGAACCAGATGATATTATTTTGTGGTGAATTACAGACATGCACTCCTACAATCCCCACAAAACAAGGGCTAAAGATGTCACCGACCAATAAGAGACCATTATTATCTATTGGAGTTCCCCCCAACACACACAAACACTCTTTAGAGAAATGGATCTCAGACCTCCTTTCTTGGCCCCTCTGCCTTTCCTCTACCAAGGTCTTTCTAAAACCCATACTGCAGCATGTCACTTGCCCACCTAACCCTCTTGAGCAGTTCAAGTCCAGAGTGCATAGCCTGACACTCAAGGCCCTGACAGCAGGCCTCAAGCTTGCCACACCCCACCATATGCCCAACACTGCAGATGCTCTCTGCTGCCTCTGTACACTTGTTCATGCAGTCCTCTTCTACTGGAGTAGCCCTGCCCAGGCCTCAGCTGGTAAACAGCTATCTTTAAGAGCCAGTGTGACGCTCACCTCCTTTATGAAGCCAGCCTTCTGTGTACCCTCTACCCTTGGTGCAAAATTCCAGGTTAGCTCTGTGCACACTGTATGATATTCAACAGTAAGATGATACCCAAGCTGGATGTGAGCTGAGAAGGGCCACATCCTAGACACCATATCCAACTCCATTCTTCTAGCTGTTTTAGCCCACATCTCAGACATCATCTCTGAGTGTGCCTCTCACGCCCACATCCAAGTTCCTCAGTGAGCCCTCACAGCTTGACTTCTAAAACACATCCAGAACCCAACGTCATCCTCCCTGCCCAACCCTTGTACCCTGGACTCCTGAACAATGAAGGAGCCTTCCAGCTTCCATCCTTACCCCTCTGGTCTCTTCCCCACACCACCTCATTTTACCTGAAAGCACCTAAGAGATTACTCTGGGGGAGAAACTGACCACACAGAGGTCACCAGTACCTGAAGTCCAGGCAAGGGAGCTGGAAGTTTAATGTTCAGGAAACTTCGAACCAATTGGTAAGTCCCAGGCACACCACCCAGCTGAGCCTGATGCAAATTTCCAAAGACAGTCACAAGGGTGTAATTCTTATAACTGGAAAAAATTTAAAGGAAAAAATAGGGGAGATTAAAAACACATATTACACGCAACTATGTCCACACGCACGATATTAGGTCATGACTCTGCAGGGCAGGGCCTACATTTCAAACCTGACACAGAAGAGGAAACACACAAGCTTAATGAAGTAAAATACATTATTTGTTGTAAAGATTTCTCATCATAGCATATACTCAAAAGAATCCTGGAGAATAGACTTCAAATGCTCTAAGGGCTGATGTGCAGAATAAATACTCTAGCTCACTGCCTAATGCTCTAGTGGGTTTCTTAGAAGATTTTTTTTTTTTTTTGTGGTACCAGGGATTGAACCCAGGGGCGTTCTACTTCCACGCTACACCCCCGGCCCTATTTTTTATACTTTATTTTGAAACCGGGTCTCACGAAGTTGCAGAGGGCCTCACTAGGTAGAGAGAGAGAGACAGAGAGAGAGCGTGCTGAGGCTGGCCGTGAACCCGGATCCTCCGGTCTCCGCCTCCCAAAGTACTGGGATTACAAGTGTGCACCACCACGCCCGGCTAGAAGATTTTTTTAATCGGTGCATTATGATTATACATAATAGTGAGATTTGTTGTTACATATTTGTACATTCACATTCTAGTGGGTTCTTTGTTAAACTTTTTGTTTTTTTATAAAAAGTTAAAAGAATAGTTAAATGAATTCCCATTTACCCTTTATCTAGATTCACTAACAGTTAACATTTTTTAAAAAATTTTTTTCAGTACTGGAGATTGAACCCAGGGGCATTCTATCTCCGAGCTATACTCCCAGCCCTATTTTTTATTCTTTATTTTGAAACAGGGTCTCACTAAGTTGCAGAGGGCCTCACTTAGCTGAGGCTGGCCGTGAACCTGTGATCCTCCTGTTGCAGCCTCCCAAGTACTGGGATTACAAGTGTGCGCCACCACGCCCAGCTAACAGTTAACATTTGCATGCATGTCTTCTCTCTCTAGCCACATCCACACACATATATACAAACATGGTTTTTCTTTTCTGAAGCTTTTGAAAACATGTTATAGAAATCAGGGGGTACCTCACATGAAATACTTTACTACATAGGTCCTAAGAATTAGGACATTTTCCTACTTCACCTTAATATCATTATGACACCAAAAAATTTAACACTAACATATTATTTAAAATATAACCCTATTCAAGTCTCAATAATGTCCTTTATAGTTTATTTTCTTTTCACTTATTTTTTACTTTTGGTACTAGGAATTGAACCTGGGGGCATTCTATCTCCGAGCTACACCCAACTCCACACCCTCCCCCCCCTTTTTTTGAAATAGGATCTTGCTACATTGTTGAGGCTGGTCTTGAACCTGTGATCCTCCTGTCGCAGCCTCCTGAGTACTGGGATTACAGGTGTATGCCATCATGCTTGGTGTGTTTTCTTTTTAAATCCAGGACTCCACCAAGGAAATACATGGTAACTAGTTGTCATGTCACCTTCATTTCTCTTAATCTAGGTAGTTCTACCAACTTTTTTGTCTTTCATTCTTTCATGACACTGACTTTTTTTTTTTTTGTGGTACTGGAGATTGAACCCAGAGGCATTCTACCTTTGAGCTACAACCCCAGCCCGATTTTATTTCTTATTTTGAAACAGGGTCTTGCTAGGTTGATGAGAGTCTCACTACTTGCTTGAGGCTGTCCTTGAATCTGCGATCTTCCTGTCTCAGCCTCCCAAGAACTGGGATTACAAGTGTGTGCTACCATGCCCAGCTGACACTCACATTTTTTAAAGAACCCAGGCCTGCTTATAGAATGTCCTGTAAGCTGGATCATTTCTTCATGCTTTGACTCAGGTTTGACTTTTTTTTTTTTTTTTGCCAATGACCCTGGACAGTTCCCATTCAGTAACCCTCTCACTGGGTCTCATAATGAGGCTCTATCATTGGTAATACTAGATTTGATTCACTTGGTTATCAAGTGTTGTCCTCCAGATCGTTCCATTACAATTTAATATTCTTCCCTTTATAATTAGTAAGTAATCTATGGGGTAATACTTGAGAGGTCATGTGGCTATTCTGTTCAACAATCTTTCACCCAATGTTTTTAGTTTCCATCAATGGTCCTTGATGAACCAATGACTACACTGGTGATTGCAAAATGCTGATTTTCTAAAAATGATAATTTCCTTCCTTCTCCTTTTTTTTTTTTGCGGTACTGGGGATTCAACCCAGGGGTATTCTACCTTGGAGCTACATCGCCAGCCCTATTTTATTTTTTATTTTGAAACAGGGTCTCATTTAAATTGCGGAGGGCCTCACTAAGTAGCTGAGGCTGGCTATGAACCTGCAATCTTCATGTCTCAGCCTCCCAAGTACTGGGATTACAAGAGTGCACAACCACGCCCAGCTTAAAAATGATAATTTTCTATTATTCCCTTTTCATT
Organism: Glis glis; assembly: GCA_004027185.1. NCBI lineage: Eukaryota > Metazoa > Chordata > Mammalia > Rodentia > Gliridae > Glis > Glis glis. The sequence continues at coordinate 30,028 of PVJS01007556.1, read as the reverse complement.
ACTTGCTAGCATATTTAATATTCTCTGTAGTGTTTTTAGTGCTTCCATATAAAGATTAAGTGATCCAAGTATTTGGTATTTTTTTTTCTGCGGTACTGGGGATTGAACTCGGGGGCATTCTACCTCTGAGCTACATCTCCAGCCCTATTTTATTTTTTATTTTGAAACCGGGTCTCACTAAGTTGCAGAGGGCCTCATTAAGTTGCTGAGGCTGTCCTCGAACCTGTGATCCTCCTGTCTCAGCCTCCCAAGTATTGGGATTACAAGCGTGCACCACCATGCCCAGCATGATCCAAGTATTGATATCCAAATATATGGTTAATATAATAAAGAATTTTTAAATATATTTTTATCTAAAACAAAAAAATTGCCCCCAAAATCATGTGTTCCCTAAGTACAAAGATGCTCAACACTATGTTACATACAATGAGAGACAGACAGACAGACACACACACACACACACACACACACACACACACACACACAGAATGAGAGGGAGAGAGAGAGAGAGAGTGATAGAGAGAACCTGAAAGTCAATTATAGAAAACAGACTGAATGGAATAACTATACAGCTGGGTTTGGTGGTACATGTCTGTAATCCCGGTACTTGGGAGACTGAGACAGAAAGATCACAGGTTTAAGGCCAGCCCCAGCAACTTAGCGAGGCCCTGTTTCAAAATAAAAAGTAAAAAGAGGTGGGGGTATAGCTGTAAGGTAGGATGTCCCCAATCTCCAGGACTAAAAGAAAAAAAATCAAACTATACAAAACCATATGTTGTATACATTTGGTTCATAACTGTATAAAAATAAAATCAAACAAAATACTCATACATCAGAAAAGGGGGAAACAGAAAATATAACAAGGTAAAAAGAGCCTCTGGATATAAGGTATAGAGAACCTCCCTCCTTTTTCAGGTCTTCTTTTTGGCATCTTTCGAAATTTCTATAGGAAGAGTGTATTGTTTTTATAAAAAAAAAAAGGAGAAACACAATTTAACAAATATAATGAGTTTCCCATCACTGGAAGTATTTAAAAGCAGAGGTTGGAGAAGAGAATAAAGAGCAAAGAGCCCTGTGGCAGCCAGAACATATACCCACTATGGTCTCTTCCACCTTGACTGAAGATAACCCATGTGCAGGCAAGGGCCTAAAAGTCAAAGAGGAAGACTAAATTCCTTTTAGACTAAGTAATGTTTATCCTGCCTCAAACCTTGGAATGTAGCTGGGCGTGGTGGCGCACAATTGTAATCCTAGTACTTGGGAGGCTGAGACAGGAGGATCGCAGGTTTAAACGTGGCCAGCCTCAGCTACTTAGTGAGGCCCTCCACAACTTAGTGAGACCCTGTTTCAAAATAAAGAATAAAAAAATAGGGCTGGGGGTGTAGCTCGGAGGTAGAACGCCCCTGGGTTCAATCTGCAGTACCGCAAAACAAAATAAAACAAAACAAAACAAAACAAAAAAAGGGCCGGGCGTGGTGGCGCACGCTTGTAATCCCAGTACTTTGGGAGGCAGAGACCGGAGGATCCCGGTTCGCAGCCAGCCTCAGCTCTCTCTCTCTCTCTTTCTCTCTCACCCTGTCTCTCTCTCTCTCTCTGTCTACTTAGTGAGGCCCTCTGCAACTTCGTGAGACCTGGTTTCAAAATAAAGCATAAAAAATAGGGCCGGGGGTGTAGCGCGGAGGTAGAACGCCCCTGGGTTCAATCCCCGGGACCAAAAAAAAAAAAAAAACCTTGGAATGTGGCCAGGGAAGAGATAGACCAACTCCGTATTTTCTCAACATTTTTGGCCTTATACGTAAAAAATTATTTGAGACTGGGTCTAGTTTGCCATCTTGGTACATTACATCACTTGAAATATTGTATGCATACTGTCAGCAGAATAGCATCAGCAAAAATATTTTAAAACTGGGTATATTACTTTAAAATATCCCATTTGTCAAAAAGTGACAATGAATCCTTAAAAAGGATGTCATCTGAGAGTGATGCCACTGGAGTGAAAAAGAAAATAAGGTTATGATAACTGTGGAAAGGAAACTCCAAAAAAAGTTTTAAGAAGTGCTATTAAGGGAAATAATGGAACAAAATAATTTAAAAAAACTAAATGAAAAATAAAATGATAAGTAATAAAATGGAATGGCTTACCAGAGATATAAAAGAAAAGAATACAGCCTGGTATCACTGGTTGAGCACCAAAGTTAAAGCTTAGGTTTATCAAGGAAAAAGCGGTCATGAACAGGCATATACTTACATCCATTTAAAACAATTCCTTAAGGTTTTTATATGGTGTAAAAAATTTTGGCCCATATCTCTGGCTTGTAAAGAATGAATACTACTCATTCATTAGGTTCTTTATGGCTGAAGATCAATACATCCAAAATGCAATCACAAAAATTTAGCTGAGGCCTGATAAATTATTTTATAAGCCCTTTATGCCTCTGCTGGAGGAATAAAAAAACGTTTGGAGTTTCAGATTTTTCTTAACAAGGGAAATGGAAGCTAGCAAGTATATGACTGATGGTGTTAATTTCATGTTGTTATTGTATAATTAATACAGTATTTGGTACAAAAACCCATTCTCTGCTGTACCAAGTTTGAATTACCTCAGTTACATACAAGGAAATCTTATGACTTCCTAATGAAGTATTATTTTGTTGACAAAGGGGAACCATGCGACAAGGCTGCTGGCAGGTGCAGAGAGGCTCAGTGGCAAAGGGCTGCAATTTAGCAAGTATATTCAACTGAGCTTTTTCTTCTTGAGCCAACAGGGAGGCCCAGCACCCTGTCGCTGAAATAAAGAGCGTCTGTTGCAGGCTCACGACAACTCCTGCTAGCCCATTCAGAGTTGGAAGGAGTGTCCACAGGGAGGGATGAATGGCATGGGCCCTACTAATGAAGGGGACAATAGTTCGAGCACAAGGGCATAGCCACAAACCCTTCAGCAACCACCTCCAATTAGTGAGGAGGTGGCAAAAAGCTCAGGCATAAATCGCAGGCACAGGGATTAGCCTGAAGGAAAGCAAGGTTAAAGGGGCCTTCCTAAGGTTTCAAGGTGGTAATATTGCCTGTAGTGAAAATTAAAATGCTAAGAGAAAACAAAAGAGCCTAAGGAGGAATGGCTGAACCACATCAGGAAACAGGATTATGATCCAAAGCATTATGGCCTAGTAACCATGATGTCTCTGTATGAAGGGATAGAGAGCAGAGGAGAGAAACGAGAGAAATCAGTGCTCCATTTACCATGATTTTCCATGTGTGATTTTATGCCACTGCAGAAACAGGCCTGGGAGAAAAGCGTTTCTGAGAATAGGATTCCCTCCCAGCCTTGCTCGAGCTGTGTCAATTACACCAGCTCCAGGGCACTTAACCCAAGGACTACTTAAGACTGAAGCAGCTGAGTTCAGGGCACCTGAAAGCCAGTCCCACTGTGCTTTTGCGGCCTTACCTCTGCTCAAGGTATCCCAAGGCCTGCCTGACAAACTCCATGCGCACTTCCACGCTGCTTCGACTCTTCAGAGCATCAGCTGCTGGTGCCAACAACACATCTGTCATTTGTTTTACCATGGCCCACATGTCAGAAATGCTCTGTGCAAAAATGAGACTGCATGTGATAATGCTGCAGGGCTGAAGAAATTATTTGGCTTGTATAGCACTCTGACCTCATTGGCAGGCAGGAAGGGGGGTTACTGTTTTCTGCCCAAGACCCCAGGCTCAAGCTCAATGTGAAGGACTCACTTCTGCTCTGTTTTCTCCAAAGTTCTATCTATTGATGAGCATCCCCCACTCCTGCCTTGCATTGCTTTTCAGATCAATTACCATTCCAGGCCTGACATGACCACCTACATAATTAAAGCCACATAAAAGTAAGGGTTACCCCTTAAGAGAGTCAACACATTTATAATCATCCAGAGTCCTAAAAGTTTGAACATAAGTGCTACATTTTAGTCCTTACAAGGTTATTTGAGTTTCTTAAGGCTTAAAACAAGAGTTTAACCTAAATAATACAGGTTTTGTCCTCCCAGAAGTTCTCTAGGGGCCATGGCTCTCCCCCTCTTGTGAGCATCACAGCCTCCCATTTCCCTTCCCACTCACTCCCTTCAAAAGCACCTCCCAGGAAGGAGTAGGCATTCTTTCTTTTGTGTTACCAGCACACAGCATGCCTGCTTCTCCCAGCCTCCTGGCTGTAAATCTCTCCATAAAAATGTGTTCCCTGAACCCTTGGCAATACTCTAAAAAAAACAGCACCAAGTAGAGAAACAAAGGTTTACACTTTTTCCAAAGCATAAGTCAAAAGCCTGTTTTCATGGTCTTCCTCAAAAACTGAAACTGTAGAATATCCAGCCAAATGTGACTTGCTCTAGGTGTAGTGATTGGTGAACTCCTACTTTCTTCTCTAGATCTGTTTGTGTTGCCTTATATTTTACTATTTTAAAAAAAGTTTGATGTATTAAAAAAAAAACAAAAATCCAACTATGGATGCTTGCTTCCATATTCTTCTTTCCCTCCTCTTTTCTTTCCTCTTAGCCACCTACCAACCTGTTCACTCATTCATCTACTTCTTTGTTTTTTAAATTTTCTCTACAGAGGAAAAAGTTGGCCAGGGGTAGAGTGGAGGGAGAACAAAAACTGGGGGGGAGGGGATCAGAGAGAAATGGAAAGAGTGGCATATGGAGAATGCTCATGAAGACCCCACCTGAGCCATGTTCAAGGGGCTCACAGGTGTGAAAGCCGCATCACCTTGACAATTCAGCTCTCCTTAAAGGGCCCTTTAGTCAGTCTGAGGAAGGAAACTGATGGGTGGAGAGTCAGAGCCTGGCAGGGTTCAAAGCAATGACAGCTTGAGAAGAACTCTTAGGGCCTATAATTGATCCTGGTTGGGCCTTTTGAGAATTCTTTTTTTTTTTAAATCATTATCAAAAAACCATTCCAAAATTATTTAAAACTCTGAAGAACAGTTAATACTGTACTTCATGGAATAGAGCGTCTCTTCAGTGCATTTCCGCCAAGTTGGCAAGCTGCTAATCCCCTCTGAACACAGGCTCCCCACCTTTCCACCCGGGTTAGCTCTGGCTGTTACCTTATCATCCAGCTCTGCGACAGAAGCACAGAGGTCCACAAGGTTAGGCTGCAGGTGGCCACTGACAATCTTCTCATTATAGATATAAATCTGAAATGATGGAAAGCAGAGTATATGGCACAATTTCTATTTTCATCTCTTTTTAAGACCTCTTGAGGCAACTCTGAAGCCAGCAAATGGTGAGCAGACACTTCCACCCTTACCTTTCTCAAAGTGGCTGACCTACCCATACTGTCCAGTTCCCCAGTTCTGTTTGGACTATGGGCGACACACCAAAGCTAACTGCTACCCCAGCCTTCCAAACACCTGAAGAACGGGAATAGGTGGTCCTGGAGAAGGACTGCTACAGGCAGGGAGCGAGGACCAAGGAAGAAGATGGGAAAACAGAATGATGGAAGGGTTTTGGCTGCTGCTTCCTAAGAGCCATGCTGGCCAAAGGACTGAAAAGTCCCAGATTCAGGGCTCACAGACAGTAAGGGATGTCAGGCTGCAGCCTCCAGGGGTGCTAAAACAGCAGTTGCTGCACATTTGGAATATCCATTTTTCCTCAAAAGAATCTGCTCATTATGTAAAATCTTCTAAAAAACAAACAAACAAACAAACAAACAAACCAAAAATAACTGTGTGATGTTTAATACTTTGGATTTTATTTTTATTTATTTATTTATTTATTTATTTATTTATTTATTTATTTTGCAGTACTGGGGATTGAACCCAGGGGCATTCTACCTCCGAGCTACACCCCCAGCCCTATTTTTTATTCTTTATTTTGAAACAGGGTCTCACTAAGTTGCGGAGGACCTCACTAAGTAGCTGAGGCTGGCCGTGAACCCGGATCCTCCTGTCTCAGCTTCCCAAGTACTGGGATTACAAGCGTGCGCCACCACGCCCGGCTCTGGATTTTATTTTTAAAGTACTAAAATAATGATGGTTTACTAGTAAGTTTTACTCTTATGGAAAACTTCACTACCAAGGATTGAACAGAGCACCAGTGTTAGACAAAATGATCCCACTGAACCTGAACTTCCTCTGCTTTAAGTGGAGGACAATATTTAGCTTCCGGAGCTGTTACAGAGATTAAATTAAATGGCCTAAACTATAAGGCAGTGCTTATTCACTCAATCAGCATGCATCAGGGACCTTCCCCTGCAGGATACTGTGGTCAACATGGGATATAAAGATTCAGTCTCCTCTGGAGGGGATGGCCACGTAGCTACCTGACATCTCAGCATCCTAAGAGCTAAACAATGTTAAGTATTATGAAGTTTTAGTCTTTGCAGATGTAGACAACATGGTTTCTCTCCTCAGGAGCTTATAATTTCATTAGGCCTGGATTCCTGGTGTTGGCATGGTAATGGAGGGATTCAGTCATATGACAGAAGTGAAATTTAAAGGATGTTGATATGCAGGGGTAAGAAAAAGAATGCAATCTAAAAATTGGAGAATGAAATAAATGAGGGCCCGTGGTAACGCATGGAGTTGAAACGAGGAGGGACCGACCTGTGGGATGCTGATGAAGAACTGCCTGGCATTCAAAATCATAATGGTACTCTAAAGAAGAGAAACCTTTTTTTTTTCTTGGTACTAGAGATTAAACCCAGGGGTATTCTACCTCTGACCTACAGCCTAGCCCTTTTTAATTTTCTATTTTGAAACAGGGTCTTGCTAAGTTGCTGAGGCTGGCCTCAAACCTGCGATCCTCCATCTTAGCTTCCCAAGTACTGGGATTCCAGACATGTGCCACCACACCCAGCTAAGAGAAGTGACTTTTTAAAAATATCTAGGAAAAATCTCTCAACAAACGGTAAAGGGGGGATTTCTAGTACTGCTGTAAGCCTACAAGGTATTCAGTTAATGCAGAACTCTACTGACTTAATTACCTGAGAAGTGAAGAAAGAGGAACAGGCTCTAACAGTTTCTCAGGGATCCTCGCTCCCCTCCATAGCCGCTGTTTTTGCCTCCAACTACCCCAACTCCAGGTGAGAGGGAAGGAAGGAAGTACATAATACTGAGGGCCACACATGGCATCAGTGTGTTCCCCCTCAGAGTCATGGAGTCAGCAAAGCCTCAGTGGATGTTCCCTGGCTACTGCTGGCATAGGTTGATCTTAAGGGGGAGGGAAGCCCACCACCTTCAACTCAAGAAACAGGAATGTTTTCTCTTTCTGATATTTTGTGGAGTAAAGTGGCAAATAATAGAACACAGTCAGCTGGCACTGCTTTATTCATAACATTAACCCCAGGCATGTCCTGTTCTCAGGAAAGTTTCAGTCTAAGAAGAGTCTTGTGCTTACTATGAAGCATTTCAATTCATACCTTGCTACTGTGTGGTCAAAATCAGCAACACAAGCATGATCCCCAATACATCAGGAGCTTCTCCAAGACAACAATGATATCAAGTAGCGCTCAGTACACTATGCTTACAGGGCAGAAAAACATTTAGGAAATGTCTCTCAACAAGGGGTGAAAAAGGGCTTTCTGATCACACCATCAGCCCGCCAGGTAATTCAGTTAATAGAGAACTCCATTTGCTATGCAGTGCAGTTACTCAACGTTTTACTGTACATGCAGCTATTGCCAACAATACAAAATGGGATGCCCTGGTTAGTGTAGAGGGCAGACTTCAACTTCCCCACATCAAATCTGTCATTCTATTACCCTATTTGATAGAATTTTCCAGAGGCCTATCTAGTAAAATATTAACCAGTTCTCTAAATGAAAACCCAACTTGTTTTCAGGGTTTGGCTTTCACATGAAGTCATCATTCTCTTTGAGTCCCCAGAGTCTTACAAGGTTTTTCCTGGGTTAAATCCTCCTTGAGTGGATACTCACCTGCCGGGCATAGGCCATCTCAATGCTATCCAGAGAGCTTCGACCAGGGGGTCCCACATCACTGATGTAGCTTGGCTGTAGATAAAAACACATCCACAAGTGGTTACGAACAGGACTCAGTCATGTGAGGAAATAAAAATCACACAAGCATATTCATACCTACAAAGCTGTGAGGAATCTGTTTCCTAGTTAGGACCTCTTCAAAATGATGACTTTAGGGTTTCAATAAAATGCCACGAACACATGAGAAGAGAACAGGCATGGGACTGGGTTGATTAAGATGTAATGGGAGGCTGGACAAGTCCTAGCAATGTCTCAATGACTGTTTCTGTAAAGGTACATCTTTCCGACATTCGGTTTCAATCCCAAGTCCCCCCCTCTTCCTCATCCTTCCTCCTAGGTCTTTACATAAGTGAGGCCACGTTTTTATTAGTGAGCCTCCTGTTTCCATCAATCAGATGAGACAGCTGAGAGAAGAGATTCCTCCACAGGGAACAACACCAGGTTCATTTCTAATCTCAGGTTCATACTAAGACAACAACTACTGACTAATTTTCTGTATCTGAAGATATGAAGCCAGTCTAAATTGGGCATGCATTCATTTAGTAAATAGTTTCTAAGTGCCACATGTACTGTGTGTGCGTCCATCCTCAGAGGGATGAAAAAAAGTCAGCCTACAGAGCCTGTCCCCAAAGAGCTCACCATCTGATGAGGACAGTTACATAAAAATATACAAAGAAAGTTTATTAGAGCTTTCTAAAGAAAGACTAAAGTTCATCTTTAGCTGAACTTATTCCTCACTACAAACAAACATGAGTTTAGGTATTCTTACATTTCCAATATATTAGTTTATACTGTACTACAGCAAAGATCAAATCTTTAAGCTTATCTTGTTAAAAATAATCAATACTCTATTCTTTAAAATCTAAAACAAAGTTTAAAGTAGGCTTCCTTTCCCAGCACTGTGAGAGCTGGTCAAAGGAATACGAGAGTGTGTGCGCTGGGAGTAGGCTAGAGAAGAGGGACAGGGCGGGGGCAGGCGGCAGAAGGGTGGGTTTAAAACTCTCAGTTCTAGAGAATGAACACTGGACTGTCAAGACATCCAGATTCCAGGAGGGCTTTAGGGTCTAGAGCAAGGTAGATTATCTTGGAACCTCAGATTCTCATCAGTCAAATGAAGGGACTGTCCTGGCTGACCTTGAGGCCCCCCACCCCAGCTCTGATCACGAGCAATCAATGCACTAGACGGGCTTAAACAGTTTACTGACCTTAGCAGATGCTACTGGCTGGCTGATCCAGTGGCCATTCCTGATCACTGCTTCTCATCTCTACTCACTGCTGCTTTCAGGCTGGCATAAAGAGTTAAACATACCCAGCTGTGCTGATACATTTTTATCAACCAGCTCTTAGGGAAGGGGACCTGATGTGTATGTAGCATTTGCTGGTTTCTGTGGTGCAATTACTCCCACCATGGTAGATTTCAAGCTATCCAAAATGATATTAACTAGACTGCAAATTCTCTGAAAATCTAACATAATAGTAAGCCCTGAGGTGACCCTACACACCACTGAATGTATCTTTGCCTGGCCTCTACTACAGCTAGGAACAGCCACACACCCTAGTTCTAACCCATGAGATGGAAACACAAGACTGCTAGTACATTTGGAGATAGTTTCTGCTTTCTCTGATTAAGAGGGAAAAAGAACCTGGCATGACCTTTCAGCTCCCTTCTTTCCTAAAGTAGATACACTATGGATACTAGTAGACAAAGTCAGTAACAACAGCTACTTACTATGTGCCAAGCACTGTCTGAACTTCCACGTAACTGCACAATCCTATGAAATAGATAGCTTTATTATATCCATTTTACAGATGAAGACCAAAAGGCCCATGGAAAGTGAAGCAATCTGCCTGAGCTCCCTCCAGTGGGAAGCAGTGGAGCCAAGGCTGAACCCAGTCTGATACCCTATACTCTTCACCACTACTCTAACATGCCTGCCAGAGCAGCCTGGGGCAAGCTCCCCCAGACAGCCACCACAGAACAAAGTAGTGCTTAGTAACCCTGGATCCACTTACTGGCTTTGTGGCCTTGATCATATTGCTTCTTTTAAGTCTCTGATTCCTTAGCTACGAAATGAAGGTAGTAACGGTACCCATCCATAGGTGTTAGCTAAAGATTAAGTTGGGAGAAAAATATTACAGTCATTTTGGTATCAATGGGGAACTGGTTCCAGAATCCCTTTTGGATACCAAAATCTACAGATTCTCATGTCCTTTAAATAACACGGTGTAATAGTTGCATGTAACATACGGATATCCTTCCCATATATCTTTTCAAAAATTTTTATGCCACTAGGGACTGAACCGAGGGGCATTTTGCCTCTGAACAAAACCTCCAGCCCTTTTTATTTTGAAATAAGGTCTTGCTAAGTTGCTGAGGTTGCCTTTGAACCTGTGATCCTCCCGTCTCAGCCTTCCAAGTACTGGGATTATAGGTGTGCACCACTGCACCCAGCTCCCCATATACTTTAAATCATGTCTAGATTGTTTGTATTACCTAATACAATGTAAATGCTTATGTAAATAATTATATTGAATTGTTAGGGAATAGTAAGAAGAAAAAAGTCTATGCATATTCAGCAGACACAACTTTTTTCTCCTGATTATTTTTGATCTGCAGTTGGTTAAATCCACTGATGTGGAACACACAGATATGGAGGACTAACTGTACTTACCTCAGAGCACTGTTGTGAGGACTAAGTAGAAGCAGCTCAGCACAGACCCAACACAGGGCCAAAAATTGCTAGCTGTTGTTATTACTTTGTAAACAAAAAATAAATAACCATAATGAACATGTGAACAAAACATATGATGAACAACAATGGCTAGATATGGACACTGCAGAGACATCACCTAAAATAAATATTTTCCTTTGTGCTGGACAGAAAGTCTCATCTTATTTTTCTACAATGAACATACATTCCTTGTTTCAACGGAGCCCTCACTGGCACATTTTCTACCACTGGGCTAATTCTGAGTGTTTCCAGTAACAGTGTCTTGAGGACACCTTTCCAGAACATAGCCACCTGAGAGCTGAAGATCCCACAGTCTTTGAAGAACACAGCACTATGCCTGTTAATTCCAGTAGCCTAGTTGGAGAGAATAAATAGGGGAAGGAAAAGGAGAACAGCACTAAGGCATTTCTGCAAGCACACAGTTGTTTCAGCTATCCTTGATTAGCCTTGAGAAATACTTTCTAGTACTAAAAACCTAATTTTAAAAGTTACCCATTTAAAAAGTAGTTGGTTTTCAGCCTTTGAATTTCCATATAAATTAATTTTGCCTAATGCTCTTGTTTTCATAAGCACCTCTCCTTCAGATGCCCTTGGCCAAGCTGCTATTTCACCACACATAAAGTCAATTATCCATCAACAGGATGTGTATGTGTACATTCCTGAGCAGAGGAACTGGCAAACACTTGGCTGGAATTCCATAGCTGGGGCTGCCAGAGGGCTGGGAAAGTGGGTGCCAGCAGGCTGTGTGGGAATAACATTCCTTACCCTCTAACCTCTGGGTTTCTCTGCATTGGGGCTTGACCGAGCCACACTGGGGACAACAGGACAGGATGACAGGAGTGGGCAACAGAAGCAGGGAATCAAAGACAGGGAAGACAGGGAAGAGGAGGACAGGACCAAAAAGGAAAAGAGGGGCTTACCAGGAGCCTGGAGATATGTGGAAAAATAGTAGCATCCCAGAGACAGGCCAGGAATGGGCTTCTCAGAATAGATGATGTTCCCAAAATGCCATTCCAGGACAAGTAGGAGGAGTGTGGCAGAAGGGAACTGCGGATTTTTATTTATCATTTATTACTGTACAAATCGCATCCAGGGATGCTTTTCCTATGGGAGGGTACATTTTAGTCAGGGAAGAAAGAATATAACTAGTGCTCCTAGCAAAACAAGTATAGAGTAAAAAGAAAATAGGATACTACAGAAGGAAAAAAGTTTAATTTCCAAGAGGAACATTTTGGATTTATGTAAGCAAAAAGAAATCAAAGTGATTAATTTATAATACATGGTTATAAAAAGCCCTGTTTTTTCCCTATAGGAAAAAAACACCAACTGGGAACCAAAGGACCAGGATTCTAAATGCAACCTAACTAATGACTGCATCACCTTGTTCTTTGTAGATAAAACGAGTAGAATGGTTAGGCCATTCACACAATGGAACACTGTTACAACCACTAAAATAATGACACAGACCTACCTAGAGAAAACTCTAAAATAAGTAAAACATAATACGGAACCAACATATAGGCTAGAACCTAATATATAGAACCTAATATATAGGCTGATGCCATTTATGGTTGATTAATAATTGGTAAGAGTACATACAGATATAAACAAACACCCAAGTACCTTGAGAGGAAACTGGAATGATGTGTATCACTGACAGAGGTTATATTTGGGTGAGGATGGAGAACAATAGCAAACTTTTCCCAAGTGAGCTTGTAGCCGTCTACTATCAGAGTAGCGCCACCAGGTCTGGTGTTTATATGTGATACAACATGACAATAAAATGATGGACCTCTTGTGAAGGGGCCCAGACCCATAATGCGTTTTCTGACAGGCAAATTGCTAAACTCTGAGAATAGGCAATGGCCTTTAGCATGGCTGGGAAAAGCCCGAAGACGGGTCCCAGTAAAGCTTGGAGGCTTGCCCAGGGACTCGGAGTTCTGCCTGGCTAGAAAACAGCAGGTATCCTTGCAGATTACCGTGTGAAAATTTATCTAGTTTTTCTTCTTCAAGCTTTCTTTGATGCAGTTACTTTCATGTTGTTATAACACTGTGAGACCTCTAATTGCATATATAGTTACTATTTTCTGAATAAAGTCAGAGTGGCCAGCAGCCCTCTCCTCGCCTGTGTATGAGTTTCTCGATCGGAGATCACCCATCTCTAAGAAGATGGACAAGTAAAAAGTGTAATGGACCATAACACTCCTGAGTTGTGTTGTTGTTTTCTTTTTTTAAAATCTTCTCTTCTGAAAGAGTAGAACATTTTCTATTCTTGAAATTCTACTCAAATCCCAACATGTGAACCAGGCCTGCCCCCTGGAGCCACAAAATACAGTTTGGAATTGTCTAGTCTGGGCTTCTCAGACTAGACAAATACTCCTATCATTCTGTATTTTACTATATTTCATCAAATCTAATGCATCATCTATTATAAGACATAATATCACTTTATGTGCCACCATGAAAGAAAAAATACTGTCAAACTATGACACAGCACTCAATTTGAGACATATGTTGATTTCAGAGATGTTAAAATGTAGGAAAGATGTGTGACTGGAAGTTGGTGAAATATGGTATTATGTCCGTTATCAAAATTACAGGCTTTTCAACATACGCTCAACAGTCAGTGCAGAAAGCCACCGTCATTGTCTACAATTATGAAGGTACCTTTTAGCTTCTCTAGCAAGCCTGTTGCTTGCTAAGTCATTTTCTAGACAATACATTAAGGGATCGTCTATTGACTACATCCAAAACCAGCACAGCCAGTAGACATACACTGAGGTTAGATAAATTTACCTTTAAATGCTGTTTTAAAAGTTGGCTAAAACACATGAAGTTCCCAAGACTGCACAAATCCCTCATCCTGTCACACAACGCTGGGGGAATTCTTCCTTACATGGAGCAGATGCAAGAACTGAGTCACAAGAATTCATAGCCACAAGTCTCTTTCTTGCTTCAAAGCATAGCATTTTTATTCAGATAACAACTTGAAAAGTTATTAACAATGTTTCAATTCTATCTTTGTTTAAAAGTTATATCGCTTTCTTCCATGATATCACAAGGGAATTAATTTCCCAAACTAACTTTATGCTATTAAAGCATCATTTCCTTTATTAAAACTTGCCAGGAACAGATACTGACAACGTCTCTTTGCTCTACTGTTATTGGAAGGCTTGAGGGGAAATGTTTCAGGAACCTCCATATCCTGGTCCGTTTTTGCTTTAAAAATGTTTTAAAAAGCCTTGCGCCTCTCTATATACTAAATTATCCAAATTTGGACATTTTCCTTCAAATGTAAGGTCAGCTCAAATGATCTGAAGCCTTTTTCCTAACAAATGACTGGATTTCAACAACCTTATTTCTGATAATCAGGTGCCCAGAAAAGAATGTTGTACACACCAAGTCATACTTCTTGAATTCATTTCATCTATTTACACTTAAAGAGTTTTTCATTCCCAGCAATACTTTATAAATCAAGAGAAACACCTAAAAAGATCCATATTAAAATGTGTTAAAGTAAACTTAATAGTGTGGAGCTTACAATCCTAACAGCCACACTAATCCTGTTAGGATGTGCAGAGTGTGCATGCATGCCAGGCACTGGGCTAGGGCTTCACATATGTTCTACACTCCTCTTAACAGTTCTTCAAGAAAGGTTTTTCATAATGAGTATCACAGGCTCAGGAACCAAGCCTGATGAAGTCTAAAGCCTGCTTCGCACTGTGTGGTCTCCTATACAGACAGTGGACCAAGTGGAGATAATACCACTTTTCCAAAACTGTAAAGGAAATTACACGGAGGAAGCCTCCAAAACACAGGGTTCCATGGAGCCACCAGAATGGTTAAACTTAAAAAGACAAAGAACACCAAGTATGGCAAGGATATGGGACAAAATATTACTGGTGGGAGGATACACTGATAAAAACCATTTTAGAAAACCATTTGGCAGTATCTATTAAAGCTGAACACATGCATACCCTCTGACATGGCAGTTCCCCCCTTGGGTATACCCAACAGAGACACAAATGTGTTCACCAAAAGACACATAAAAGAATGTTCATAATAGCACTATTTATAAAAGCCAAGAACTAGAAACTATCCAAATATCCATCAACATTAGAATAGATAAAAAATTTAGTTATATTGTTTAGCCATGAGAGAAATGGTTTATAACTACATGCAACAATATATAGAATAGCATGCAAAAGAAAACAAAAACTCATGAGTACATATTATATGAATGCATTTATACAAGGTTCAAAAACAGGCAAAATGTATCTATGTTAGAAGTCAGGATAATGGGTCCATTTTTGGTGGGGGAACAGACATAAAAAAGGGGCACAAGCCGGGCGTGGTGGCGCACGCTTGTAATCCCAGTAGGAGGCTGGGACAGGAGGATCACGGGTTCACAGCTAGCCTCAACTACTTAGTGAGGCCCTCCGCAACTTAGTGAGACCCTGTTTCAAAATAAAGAATAAAAAATAGAAGTGGGGGTGTAGCTCAGAGGTAGAATGTCCCTGGGTTCAATCACAGTACTGCAAAAAAAGGGGGGGACAAAAATGGAATTGCTGGGGTGTTGGTAAGGTTCTGTTTCTTCATCTCGGTGTGCTCTATTTGTTATAATTCATTGAGTTACATATTTACAATTTGTGTACTTTTCTGTATATATGTTACACTTTGGGGAAAAAAACTAAAAACAGCAAAAATAACAAAACCTATAAGTTTCCAGAAAATAGCAATTCCCTGGATAACCTGAAGAGAAACCTGTTTGCATCATCTACAACTTTTATAGCAATGCTATTCACTCAGAAAAGAGAAAAGCAAGCCGGGTGTGGTGGCGCACGCTTGTAATCCCAGTACTTGGGAGGCTGAGACCAGAGGATCGCAGGTTTGCAGCCAGCCTCAGCTACTTAGTGAGGCCTCCACAACTTAGTGAGACCCTGTTTCAAAATAAAAAATAAAAAATAGGGCTGGGGTTGTAGCCTGGAGGTAGAATGCCCCTTGGTTCAATCCCTGGTACCGCAAAAAAAAAAAAAA
>PVJS01007556.1:0-14191 GCA_004027185.1 Glis glis | reverse complement strand
CATTTTTTAAAAAATGAAGTTTATACAACCATGAGTTACTCTAGTTATTTGCTTAGATTCATAAAGAACTGAGAAAGAAACATTATGCTGACCAAGGATGTCATATGTTGGTTTTTCTTTTTCGAAAACTCTGTCTCTGAGTCTAAGAAATATGGGACAGGGTCCTTAAGGAGCAATTTCTCAGGATGAAAGACTTAGGCATCTATTTATTTGGGGACTAATTTAATAGAAAAAGTGGTTTTTAAATCAGGAGCAAATTTGAAGATAGATGCAGGATGCTGCAAGCAGTTACCCTGTAGGTACCACAAAATGACAACTGACCTATCCTTAATCATATTTCAATAGGGTGATGGTCTACAGTCCTGGGTCTTATCAGCATATCACACATCTCTCTGAGTTTCAGCTTTCCTTTCTCAATGTACAAGAAGGCTAGCTACCCATGAAACAAGTAGGGGAGAAATCTTACCAGAAAGCATTTGGTAACACTATCATTTTTACTCTCTACCCCCAAATGATCTGAAACTACATTTATTTATTTATTTATTTATTTATTTATTTATTTATTTATTTATTTATTTATTTTTGGTACTGGGGATTCTACCTCCAAGCTATACCACCAAGGTCTCACTAAGTTGCAGAGGGCCTCACTAAGAAGCTGAAGCCAGCCGCAAACCTGCCATCCTACTGTCTCAGCCTCCCAAGTACTGGGATTACAAGCATGTGCCACCACATCTGGCTCTGAAACTACTTTTAAAAAGACAATAGTAAGGAATGGCCATTAAGGATCAGCTTCTTTATATTATCAGTAATCCGCCCTGACAATCCCATTTCACCAGTAAAGACCCTGAAGTTCTACAGAGTTAAGTAACTTGGATAAGGCCTTAGAATTAGTCACTGCTAAAGCCAGGATCTGAAGTTCACAGTTGTTCCCTGCCCCACACCTGGATGGTAAGGCAAAAAGACAGACATCACCCATCAAGCAAGAAACTGTTTCTTCTTGGTCCTAGATGAAGTCTCAAAATTCCTTGCAGGAAAGATTTCTAGGATATAGTGAAGGAAAAAAGAAAAATGCAGAATAGAACACAAAACTAGCTAACTTTTAGATAAGAAGGCACAGAGATAAGAATATATAGTTTCATTTATATGTAGAAATGCTAGATATATACACAAGAAAGTAGTAATAGTGATTACCTACGGGGAGACAAAGCAAGAGAGAATAGGGCATTTGGAGACAGTGCTTTAATTCTTGAATCATATAATTATATTGCCTTTTTTAAATTAAATTTTAAAAAGAGGAGAAAATCCTCAGCTTAACAGCATTATCAATCAATTAACATTGGCAACTAAGACTACTTAATTTTCCCATTCTAAAATCATATTCTTTTCAACTTATCCTTCATACTCCAGTTAGTACAAAGTTAGCTAAAACCAAATGATTCATTCAACAAATATTTGTTGAGCATCTACTATGTATCAGGAACTCTTATAGGCACTGGGTGTATAGGAATAAACAAAACAAAACAAAAAGCTTTACCTTCATAGAGCTTATAATCTATTGTGAGAAACAGATAATAGACAATATAAAGACATAGCATATTATTGGTGCACATGAGAGGAAGTGCTAAAAGAAAATCAGAAGAAAAGAGGATATAGGAAGTGTTGAATGAGAAGGAGTTGGTATGGATTTCAGATATCAAGGCCTTAGAAGGCTTAAGATGGCACTGGGTCAATACTGGAAGAAAGTGAGGGAGATGGCCATGCAGTTATTTGGGGAAGGGAAGCAGCAAGCCTGCCAGTTGTTCAAGGAACCTGCATGGAGCATGTTTGGTTGGAGCTGCAAGAACAACAGGGAGAGTAGTATAGGATGAATTTAGACAGACAATAAGACCGGGTCATGTAGGAATTTACAGGTTACGGTAAAGACTTTGGCTTTAATTCCAAGTAAGATGGGTGCCTGGAGGGCTCTGAGCAGAGCAGTGACAGAAGCCTAACTGGTCTTTAATAGTATTGCTCTGGCTGCTATGTTGAAAGTGTAGCAGAGTACAATGACAAAAACAGGAGACGAGTCTGGTCAGCAGCCTGTAAAATGGCTCCAGTAATCCCCACCTCCTATATTCAAGCCCTCATGCAATCCCCTCCCCTATAGAGTAAGAGATTTAGTGACTGGCTTCTAACCTAGAGAAGTGACAGGATATTACTTTTAAGATTATATAACAGAGTGTGATTTCTGTCTTGCAGGCTCTTCAGCTCTCCCCTGGGTCCCTTCCTCCTGCCCTTGGGGAAGCAGGCTGTCATGTTGTGAGCAACACGTGGAGAGGCCCATCTAACAAGGAACTAATGTCTCCAGCAAGAGTCAGCAAGGACCTAAGGCTTGTGAACAGGGAGTGGATCCTCCCCAGAATCGCCTTCCGATGAGTGCAGCCTCAAGAGACCCTGAACCAGAAATGCCCACCAAGTAAAAAGCTTACCTTTAGCAATAGAAAACTAAAAACAACCAGGAGGGTAGTTCAAAAAGCCACAGGAAAGATGATGCTGGTTTGGACCAGACTGTTGAGTGGAGGTGGTGAAAAGTGGTTGTGTTCTGGGCATATTTTAAGGGTAGGATTAACTGGATTGGTCAGCATGTGAAAGAGACTGGACGTGAGATGGGCAAGGAGAAGACAAAACTGAATCCGAGGTTTTCTGATTTGAGCAAGTGAAAAGCTGAAATTGCCATTTATAAAGGTGGGGATGTCAGTGAGAAGAGAAGGTGGATTAACAGGGAGTTGCTATCATGACTCAATCTGGACATACTTAGCCTCAGATGCCTATGAGACATCCACGAAGACAACTATATAAATGAGTGTGGGGTTCAGGGTTGCAGATGTGAATTTGAGAGTCTTCAGCATGCAGATGGCACTTAAAAGTCACAAGCCCAGATAAAAACAAGAGTGCTTAAGAGAGAAAAAAGAAGAGGTCAAGGATGTGGGAGTCCTAGGACATTCAAACATCTGAAGGCCAGAGAGTCTGAGGGAAAACTCAGCAAAGGAGACTCAGGAGAAGCAGCCAGACATGTTGGAGGAAATGCAGGCAGAAATGGCACCCTGAAACCAAGTGAAGGAAATGCTTCACGGGGAGACAGAATGGTTTATCTTTTTTATTCAATCTACCTCATTTTCTTGAGTAAAGTCAAGGGCATCTTCTCCTGATGCCAGCAGTGTGTGCAGAATTCGCTGCTTCACTTGCTCCCACTCGACCAGCATCGACTCTCGATGGTACTCCTCAGCCATGCCAAACGTCTGCAGAGAGAAGGCAATGACCCCAATGAAAAATAAAGACTATGGCTGCCA
The DNA here is from genome assembly GCA_004027185.1 of Glis glis. Taxonomy (NCBI): domain Eukaryota; kingdom Metazoa; phylum Chordata; class Mammalia; order Rodentia; family Gliridae; genus Glis; species Glis glis. The sequence goes on along the minus strand of PVJS01007556.1, from coordinate 10,862 downwards.
CTAAAGCCCAGCAGAAAAAGCGAAGCCCCCCCCCAACCCCTCCAACCTACCACTTCTCCATAAGCAGAGCAAAAGAAAAGAAATATACTTGAAAAAATTACCATTCAAAGAATTACCAACAACTATTTGCAACATACCCTACTTCACTGACTCTGATGCCTTTAATTATCCTAAAATACACAGAACATTTACCTTTTTTCCATCTTTTAAAATTTTTTTTGTGATACTGGGGATTGAATTCAGAGGCATTCTATCCTTGAGTTATACCCCCCCCAGCCCAATTTTTTTTTTTTTGGAAACAGGGTCTCACTAGATTGCTGAGAATCTCGATATACTGCTTAGACTGTTCTCAAACCTGCAAACCTCCTGTCTCAGCTTCCCAAGTACTGGGATTACAGGAGTGCGCCACCATGCCCAGCTAAGATTTGCCATTTTTTAAGCATACAGTTCAGTAGCATTAAGTACATTCACACTGTTGTACAATCATCTTCCATCTCCAGAACTGTTCATCTTGCAGAACTGAAATTCTATCCCCATCAAACAATAACTCCCCATTTCTTGCCCCAGCCCCTGGCAACCACCATTCTACATATAAAGGCTGCACCATTTTACATTACCAATAGTGTACAAAAGTTCTAATTTCTCTACATCCTCACCAACACTCACTATTTTCTCTGTGTGTGTGTGTGTGTGTGTTTTTTTTTTTTTTTTGCGGTACCAGGGATTGAACCCAGGGGTGTTCTACCTCCGCGCTACACTCCCGGTCCTATTTTTTTATACTTTATTTTGAAACCAGGTCTCACGAAGTTTCGGAGGGCCTCACTAAGGAGAGAGAGAGAGAGAGAGAGAGAGTGAGGGGGGGGGGGGGGAGAGAGAGAGAGAGAGAGAGAGTGAGAGTGCTGAGGCTGGCCGAGAACCCGGATCCTCCGGTCTCCGCCTCCCAAAGTACTGGGATTACAAGCGTGCGCCACCACGCCCGGCTCTGTGTGTGTGTTTTTTTTTAAATAGGAGCCATCTGAGCAGGTATAGTTTTCACTTACATTTCCCCAATGATTACTGATTTTTTTGTTTTGGTTTGCTTTTTGCAGTACTAGGAACTGAACCCAGAGCCTCATGCATGTTAGGCAAGCACTCTACCACTGACCTACATCCCTAGCCCTTTTTAATTTTTTTTTTTTTGCGGTACCAGGGATTGAACCCAGGGGTGTTCTACCTCCGAGCTAAACCCCCAGCCCTATTTTTTATCCTTTATTTTGAAACTGGGTCTCACGAAGTTGTGGAGGGCCTCACTAATTAGCTAAGGCTGGCCGTGAACCTGGATCCTCCGGTCTCCGCCTCCCAAGTACTGGGATTACAAGCGTGCGCCACCATGCCTGCCCCTTTTTAAATTTTTGAGACAGGGTCTTGCTAGGTTGCCAATGCTGGACTAAAACTTATGATCTTCCTGCCTCAGCCTCCCAAGTAGCTGGAATGACAGGCATGAGCCACCACACCTGGCTCATTAGTGATGTTTAGTCCCTCTCCATGTGCTTATTAAGATAAACATCTTTTTAAACCCTCTGAAATTTGGCTATTACAATTGATTGCATGTCATAGAAGTATTTTTTCTTTGCAGTACATGAAATAATGATGGATTATAAGATCAATGGTATCTTAAAATTTAAAAAGCATCTGTAATAATACAAAGACAAAAGATTCTCCCAGTGATTTTATTAATTTAGTTAAGAACAAGCTTGGTGTGGTGGTGTACCCCTGTAATCCCAGTATTTCAGAGGCTACCAACAAGAAGATCAGAGGTGTGAGGCCAACCTCAGCAACTTAGCAAGACTTTCAGCAACTTAGGGAGACCTTGTTTCAAAACAAAACAGGGCTAGAGGTGTAGCTCAAAGGTAGAACACCCCTGCATTCAATCCCTAGGACCCCGCCCCCCCAAAACCCACTATTATTTTCATAGCAGGAAGCAAACCAGTAAAAGAAAAATAGCATTCTGGGATTAAGTTCCCTACCAGTCTACTTGAAACCATTGAAAGGCCTAGCAAACTTGACTACTATCTACTGGGGACACTGGCAGGTAGCTTCCAAAACAAAGGCACTCCGTAGGAAAAAAAAGAGGAGGAGATAAAAGGAAGAAAAGAAGAAAGAAGACAGAAATTCTGAGGAGGAAATTAAAACAATTTATGGAGGCAGGCATGGTGGTACATGCCAGTAATCCCAGCTACCTGGGAGGCTGAAGCAGGAGGATCACAAATTCGAAGCCTGCCTGTGCAACTTAATGAGATACTGTCTCAAAATAAAACATGAAAGGGCTGGGGATGCAGCTCAGTGGTAGAGCACAACTGGGTTCAATCCCCAGTATCTAAAAAGAAAGTATGGAGCTACTCTGAATGACCATTCTTAGCTTATTCTTTAATTGGCAGACCACGTTTTCCATCATCTTAAGCCCAGTTTTCAAAAAGCCATTTCATTTACGATCAGACTGGCATCTAATTAGGCAGCACCAAGGGAGTGAGTATTAGTAATGCCTGCTTCATTTTTGGCAATGCAGATAATTTATATGGATAATATCCATATGCAGGAGCTTTGGGGAACATTAGAAAAATCAAATATAATCTTCCTACAAATGGGGTGTTTTTATTTGGACCAATATTTATTAAAAGGTGGAAGAGCAACACCACACACCCAGAAAAACTATCAGGAAGAAGGTTGGCACACCTTGCAACCTTTTCTAATAGGCCTTCTAACGACGCAGGAGAAATGACCGTCACTACTTTACAGTCTTCCACTTGGTTCTGTCCTTTTCACTGATAGAATCGACCATTCCATCAGTTAGCAGGAGTTGAAAAATACTCAGAGAAAAGGCCTTACCTCTTGTTCACATGAGTGAACTTAGACATCAAAACTGCATTTTGGATGCAGAGAAGTATAATAGGTCAGAAGGGTTGGGTGGAAGTAGGAGGAAGAGATAATTTCCATCCATAAAGAGTACACAAGTAAGCCACATTGTCTTCTAAAACTCTTCCTACTTAGTGGTCAGACCAACTGCCTCCTTAGTCGTGAACCTCTCCTATATGGGAAAATGGAGGGCCACGTGGCACAAGGACCAAGGTGGGCAGAAATAAGGAGGCGGAGGAAGACCTTCAGAGTATATTGGTATTGGTATATTATACAGCTTTCTGAGTTTACAACAGGAAGTAAGGCACAGATGAGGCTGTGGCATCGACCCAGGACACTACAAACTGTCACAATAGAGCTGGGCGTGGTGATGCACACCTGTAATTCCAGTACTTGGGATGCTGAGACAGGAGGATCATAGGTTCCCGACCAGCCTCAGCAACTTAGTGAGGCCCTCCACAACTTAATGAGATTCTGTTTCAAAATAAAATAGGGCTGGGGGTATAGCTCGGAGGCAGAATGCCCCTGAGTTCAATCCCCAGTAAAATACACACACACGTCACAAGCGTTTTTCTTAGGGACAAGTCTTCTGACTGATAAAGAACGGCCAAGTAGTAAAGGTAATTGAAGAAAACAGACAATACACCACCCACAGAAACTATGAATGAGGACAGAGGGGGCAGACATCCAACATCAGGTAAGGTTAGAATGACAACAGTATGTACCAAGATCTCCTCCTTAGTACTTTAGAAGTATTAAGCAGCTTTAAAAAGTGGAGGTTTTCTGGCTCAAATCCTTAGATATATCTAAGAAGTATGCAAGGCTACTCCCGAGCCCTGAAAACTGAACAAACAGTGCTGTGATTCCATTCATCATTGGTGTGATAAGGGGCTTCAAATAATAAATGATCCAACAGTAAATTCGCTTCCCTGGCCACACTCCCTCAGCTTACCTTAATTACATTAGAGATAATGAAACATCCAATTTGTGGGCTAATTGGGGATGATCAGCCACCAATCTGCCCAATTCCAACTGATTATAGCTTATTCCCTTTATACTCAAAGTGGAACCACCGGATTAGAAGCAAAGAAGAAAGCTAACTAGGAGCTCATGAGGAAGAAGAATCAACAGAGATACTCAACTAAGAACTAGGAGAAGAGGGCAGTGAGGCTCTGAGGTGAGGTAGGAAGCAGAGACTAGTAGTGATAAGAAGGAAAGAAAACCAAGAAAAGAGAAAAGGTATCAATTAGAAGGGTATGCAGACATAAAATTAAAAGGAAAGCAAAACAATCCAGAGAAAATGACAAAGCAATGGAGAAACTATTATAAATTAAAACAGAATCTCTTTTAAGCTATTACTATGTGAGGAAAACACTTCTCTTAGAACATATTAAAGGAAGACAGTGGAAGAACGGGCAGCAACTAAGAATAGGTGGGAGCACTAGGCCCATTTTCATAAGGGGGAGGCCAGTATGCTTTGACTTCACACCTGTTTATTACTGAGCTGTTCCTGGCTTTTAGAAATACTGCATATGTTTGGGTATTGCTGTTCTGGTTTTGCTGGGATGCACCAAATGGGAAAAGATGGGACATATTTGTGGTTTTGTAGCTTGTTTTCTTGGCATTTCAGCAGGACATTGGCAAGTTATTCAAACATGAAATTGCCACCAAAATGCCAGAAAGTTGCTGATCTTCAAATAATTTTTGTTTGAAAATGATTCTGTCTCAGCAGCAGTCTCTTGGGTCCAGACAGGTCAGGGGTCTCCCCCCAGGCTGGCTCCCAACACCGGAATGTCTCCCTCACAAACACATATGCACACATTTTGCACTGTGGCATGTCACCTAAATGTTTTGGCTGGCTGCACATTTAGTCTCAGTATGGCACAATGTTCAATGACTGCCAATTCCAGAAAAACATTTTGCAGGGTAAATGGATTAATAAGGCTTGGTGGCATTCGACAATCCTAATTTAATTTCATTGGTCCTTTACAGCAGGAGAATCAATGTTGGTGAGTAACTCAGAGTGTGAACAACAACAACAAAAAATTCCCTTTTAATAATTTCAAATCTGAATCAAGTGAATTTCTCTATTTCTAGGACTAAATACTACTGCCAACAATCTAATTAATGAAATTTTAGGGAGTTGTATTCTGAAAATTAACTATATCAGTCATTTAAATAATGCCTTGGAGCCAGGAGCAAGCCTGTAATTCCAGTATTTGGGAGGCTAGGACAGGAGAATCACAGTTCAAGGCCAGCACATGGTAACTTAGCAATATCCTGTTTCAAAATTAAAATAATAATAATAATAATAATAATAAAAAGGGTTGGGGTGTATAGCTCAGAGGTAGAATGTCCCTGGGTTCAATCCCCAGTACCAAGAAGAATGAAAAAAAAGAAAAGGCAGAATAAATGAATAAATAGTAACTTGAGAACATCTTATCAACTAAAGCTGGCGGGCTCCTCGGCAACCCTATCTCACATCAGTCCTACTGAGACACCACCCTCACAGACTATTTTAATAAACCACACTGAGTAGCAGCTTTATTTACTTATTTATGGTACTGGGACTTGAAGCCAGGAATGGTCTACCTCTGAGCTACACCCCTAGCCCTATTTTATTTCTAATTTAGAAACAGGGTCTCGATAAGTTGCTGAAACTGGCCTCCCAAGTACTGGGATTACAGGCGTGCACCATCATGCCTGGCTTTACTTTATTATTTTTTAAACTACACAAATACATTTCACTTGATATCAGGGTTACCCCACTCCCTCTTCAGAGAACCACTGCTGGCAGCATAGGGCTGCCTTCCTCAGAACCAACTGCCTGAGGCCGCTGTCTCAGAACCAACTCCACTAAATAGTTAACCTTTCTCCTCCCTCTCCAGAGACCCCAGTGGCCTGAAAATCTCTTACTTTGTAATGAGGTACTCTGGAAAGGTTTATCTTTTGATCCTTGTCAGAAACAAAGGAGATAACTCACACTTTAGTAAAGTAAATGCTCTTTGGGTATCTTGTAGGAATGCTTTTGCAAACTATTGCTGACATATAATGGCTGCTCTGGATGACTTATTTACTATCCTTTTGAGTACCAAGCTCTCTCTTAAAAAAAAAAAACTTGGAGAAATTGTTAATATAAGAGATAGTATTCTCATCTTGCATAAAGGAAAAAGAAGCTGACAAAAATTATCAATGAGCGTAATAGCTTTTCTGAATGGCCAATTCACTACAAAGCAAAACTAATCATACAATAACAATGAAACTAAAGAATTTCCTGGCCCTTCCATTTTAAAGCTAATTTAACAATAATTGTTCAGCCCAGTGTCTCAGACGCATTTCAGTCACTAAATACATGCATGGTTATAAGCACAGCATTCTTAAAATTGGTTCCTGTAAGCTGGGTACAGTGACACACACCTGCAATTCCAGTATTTGAGAACCTAAGAGAGGAGGATCTCAAGTTTGAGGCAAACCTACACAACTTATTAAGACCTGTCTCAACATAAATAAAAAAATAGAAAAAAGGATGGGGGTACAGTCCAGTAGTACAGCACCCCTGAGTTCTAACCCCAGTAACAACCAAAAAAAAGAAAAGGTTCCCGCAGAATTCCCCCTGGAGAGCCACCTCTCCAGGACATGGACCCCAACCTCTAGGACCTGCATTCCATTGGTGTATACTGCTGCCCTATGACTTTATATATCTGCATTTTGGTTCATTTTCTTACCCTCTTCCGGGACTCTTCAATGGCAGACAGCAAGGCATTGTCCTTCTCATTCTTCAGGAAGCCCTAGGGAGGGAGATGATACAACTTAGGTTAAAATTAACCTTCAAATAACCAAAAGCATGCTGTTGGACAAAAGATAACCATGAGGGTATTTGCTACCCTGCCCACCTCCACCCTCACAAGTGCTCAGCTTGAAAACATCAATTAAATTCTTTTAAACGGATGTTCCCTAGTTTCTTTCTGGGAGCACATGATGATTGTTAGAAGATAAAGTCCCCATGAGAGAGTAGTATGAAGTCCCATGTTCTATAAATATGTAAAAAACGAACAGTCAAGACTGCCCTCTAAAACTCCCTAATGACTCATATTGAGATACCACTCTGGCTATGTAGAGAGTCACAGTTCCTCTCTTTCTTAGCCTATAGTTCTCTGTTCCTTTCAACTGATTCTTCAATTTCTTTGTAACATCGAGGAGGACATCATCACTTGTCTTTGTGTTTTTCACTTATTTACCAATGGCTGGTGTTCTGGTTTGTATTTGGAATGTCCCCCAATGTGTTAACAGCTTGGTCCCCAATGTAGCGACTGGATCATGAGGGATCTTTACCTCATCAATGGATTGATCCATTGATAGATTAGTAATTTGATAGCATTATTGGGAGGTAGTGGAAACTGTAGGAAATGGGACACAGTCGGAGGAAGTAAGTAACTGGGGGCCTGCCCTAGAAGAGTGTATCTTGTCTCTGGCTCCTCCCCCCCCCCTGCTTCCCGGCTGCCATGAGGTAAGCAGCATTGCTCTGACATGCCCTTCTGCCATGAGGGGGAAAAAAAGGCAATGGAGCCGGCCAACCAAGAACTGAAACCTCTGAAACCATGAGCCAAAATAAATCTTTCCTCCTCTGAGCCGATTTTCTCAGGTATTTTGTCCCAGCAATGAAGGGCTCAATACCGCACCCTGGGAAATCTTAAAAACTATTTATTTACACATCTCTTCTGGGGCTTTCTCAAGTGTGCTTCCTATTTCAGGTCTGATGACATTCACTGCGTATTTAATATTGGGATTGGGGGGTGAAGAAGAGACTATGTATGAGTCTCATTTAATATGCACAGGTTAAATGTCTAAACACTGCACCCACATTAACACAACAGCCAAGAGGACAGGCTTTGGGATGCGAGTTTCAATTCCTGTTGCCTCCATTTACTAATGGCAGGACTTTAACCAAGTCACCCAAACTTCCTAATCCTCAGTTTACTCATGCGTAATAGCGAGAGAATGTATCCAATTCTTGGCTCAAGGTTCAATACACATAGCTCTATCATTAGAATTGATTAGGCCTATATCTATTGGTGACATTAAAGGAAGAGATGCCCAGGGTGAGCTCCCTGTTACTGTCCATTGTCCTTATTTGCTTGAGCTGAGGTCTGGTGGAGAAGGAACAGGACACTGTCCCACAACCATAGTTGCCAGTAGGCAGACAAGCAGAAATAGAGATGAACATCTCCACACATACACAAGGGTGAAGCTTCTTTTCCACAGCTTGGGGAGTGGGGACCAAATAGGAACAAGGAAGACAATTCATCAACTAATGTGTGAAGATCAAAGTCTTAGTTGCAATATGGAAGAATTTAAGTTCCCTACATGTCAGCTCTACCTATACTCTATAAGGCAAGGTACAAACATGTCAAGTATACTATCGATACGCTTATACATGTCTGAAATGACCTGTGTTTTCATAATCACTTTTTTAAGGAACTTTGGGGAAATGTAATACAAAGCAGAATTAAGAAAAAGTTTTTAGAATGACAAACTACATTAAAACACATTTTAAAGCTGTGCAGTGGCACACGCCTATAATTCCAGTACTTGAGAGCCTGAGACAGGAGGATCACAGGTTTGAGGACAGCCTCAGCAAGTAATTAGACTCTCATCAACCTAGTGAGACCCTGTTTCAAAATAAAAATAAAATAGGGCTGGGGGTGGAGCTCAGAGGTAGAATGCCCCTGGGTTCAATCCCCAGTACCACAAGAACCCCCCCCACACACACACATACACACACACACACATTCGATCATTTTCTTGTATTTGAAATATAACTAACTCATAATTAATTACTTGATTTTTATTACTTATGTTTTAACAATTATAAATGCTTTAGTATATGTTGTTTAAGTAACCCTAGATATGAGACTGCTGGTTCTTTAAGAAAAAAAAAATGGACGTGGGAGCAGCATTGGAATATAATTTAAATAAAGTACTAATCTTCGTAGATTCCCCAGATCCTTATGTACTGCCCCATGATTCTCCTACACCTTACCATACTCCAAATTGGGCAGTGCCTGGAGATGGACAGAGACAGTGGCCTGAAGACTCCTCAATGCAGTCTGAGGAACTCTGAAGACACAACACAAAGACTGCTCCAAATATCCATACTGATAACTGGGGTGGGAATGGGGGTAGGGAGAGGCGTCATTCACTTTCCAATAATGTCCTGGCCCCAATAAACCAGAGCACATGAAGCCCGGAACCCACATGGTCCATTCAGAAAGCGGCAGCTAGTCACTACAAGCCTGCTTCTGGTCATTGCAGGGGAGCCAACGGCCTCATTTGAAATGACAAAGATTTTAATGAGCCTTTGCTTATACCCTTCATAGCAAATCAACAAACCTTTTTTTTTTTTTTTGGTTGTACTGGGGATTGAACCCGTGAAGAGTCTTGCTAAGTTACTGTGGGGTCCCCTCGAACCTGTGATCCTCCTGTCTCAGCCTCCCAACTACTGGGATTACAGGTGTGTGTTATCATACCTGGCTCAAATCAACAAACCTTTAACGTACAGAAGCAAAAAGCTTTAGTTTCACAATTCATAAACAAAGCTATAGAATTATCATCATCAACTGATGTAGGCTTAGACCATGCTCTGCTGCATCTTTTTGTCGCTGCTGCTTGTAGGAAGCTAATTGTCTAAAGGAACCCCATTTCTGGTAGTGGTGTGTGTGTGGGGGGGGGGACTAACCACTATTTGACAAGGCCTGGTCTATTTTTCTTTTTTTTTTTTTTTGGTGTGTGTGTGGTGTGTGTGTAGGGGGTAGTGCCTGGGTTAAGTCTGGTAGTCTGCCTCCCTCCCCTTCTCTGCACTTCCCGAGTCTAACCGCCAAACATTACATCCTTTTAGCTGCACCTACATCCACATATCTCTCACATACATACAAAAGACAAATGTAAAGTAACAATAAGACACATTTGCTTAAAAGTAAAATAATATTCTTCAAGAAACAAACCCCCAAATTTCAAACAGATGAAATTTCAAGTAGCGGTTAAGAAAGAAAAAGAAAAAAAAAAGACATTATTGCTTTGGGGTAGATTACTCTTGTCTTTAAAATATTTACTATAAAGTTACATTTAAAAAATCTCAATAGGTAATAAAGGAAGTACTTATGGGTGAGTCAAATATTAGCTATCACCCACATATGAAACATTATGTACCTCAAAAATGGCTTTCTCTATAGTACAAACTGAGTCCACAAAATACAGCTGTCCCTCAGCAGCCATGGGAGACTGGTTCCAGGACTCCCTCCTACACCTATGCACACAATACTAAAACTCACAGATGCTCAAGTCCCTAATATAAAATGGCATGATATTTGCATATAACTTATGTATACTTTAAATCATCTCTTATTTACACCTTTACAATATAAATACCATGTAAATAGCTGTCAAGCTGTATTGTTTAGGGAATAACAGCAAGAATACTTTGTGCATTCAGTACAGAGGCAGTTTTTTCTCCCTCAAATATTTTTGTTCAGCATTTGGTTGAATCCGAGGATGTGGAAACTGCAGATAAGGAGGCCAACTGTATACAGATTCTGAATTTTGATTTTCATCCTTTAGTTTATCTTTTGAAAAGACTCTTTACAATAACAATAATGCATACATAGTGCTAGGATCTGTGTGCCACCTAGTGGTAATTAGTTTCTTAGAAAGAACATATACCCTGAGGAAAAAATAACAGCTGTAATTAAACAGCTCAACTCAAAATTAGGGCATATAACCTGCCTCAGCTGGGCATGGTGGAAGATGCCTGCATTCCCAGAATTTGGGAGACTGAGACAGGAGGATTGCAGGTTCAAAGCCAGCCTCAGCAACTTAGTGAAGACCTCTGCAACTTAGTGAGACCGTGTTTTAAAATAAAATAGGGCTGGAGGTGTAGCTCAGAGGTAGAATGCCCCTGGGTTCAATCTCTAGTA
>PVJS01007555.1:0-55675 GCA_004027185.1 Glis glis | reverse complement strand
CGGGCTGTGTCAGGCCCCGCCCTCCAGCCGGGAGATGCCAAGGCGGGCGCGGGGGGCGGAGCGACGGCAGGCCCCGCCCCTCCAGCCGGGAGAGGCCAAGGCGGGCGCGGGGGGCGGAGCGACGGCAGGCCCCGCCCCTCCAGCCGGGAGATACCACGGCGGGCGTGGGGGAGGCCGGGCTGTGTCAGGCCGCTTCTCCAGCCGGGAGATACCACGGCGGGCGCGGGGGAGGCCGGGCTGTGTCACCGTCCCTCCCCTGCGTCCTGCAAGTCCTGCAGCCCACGCGATCATCGCGTTCCAGGCAGTCGCTGCAGCCCCGGGCTGTGCCCTGCAGAGGGTTCGCGGGAAGGTCTCCGTGCTGGGGAGGACTCCGGGGGGCGGGGTCTGCCTGTCTCCTTGGAGGGGTCTCCCCCAAACTCCTCCCACGGAGATACCCCCATGGGATCCCTCCTCGCAGACCCCCAGGAGACCTCTTCCACGGAGACTCCCCAGGCCGACCCCTATGAGACCCCACTATAACTCTTCCAAGGAGACAACCCAGGCATGGTGTAGGGTAGAAGAAATCAAAGAAATAGGACTGTCCGCGGAGGGAGGCCGGGCTTGTGGGGCTCAGGGAGTGAGAGTTGTGGATGCGGGTGGCGAGATGAGGAACCAGGGAGCATGGGAGGTGGAATGATGAGTTACCCAAGTCACAGAGCTAATTAAGCAGCAGAGCTGGGATTAGAACTCTGGTTTCCTGCCTCCCAAGATGGTTAAAGTGAGTCTGCGGAAGCAAGCCCCTAGAGACTTCTTAAAGGAACTCAGCGGCAAGGTCAGCTGTGGTAAAATTAAATTCTGGAGTGGATTATCGCGGGGTCTTGACTTGCCTGGATGGCCCTGGACAGACATAAGACTATTAAATGGAACGGAAGAATAAGTACAGGATGTGTTTATCAGAGGAAACAATGTGTGGTACATAAGTACACAGAAAAGAATGTGAAGAGTCCAAGGGAACAATTCTTTTCATAGTTGGGTATATTTTTTATGAAATTTTTTCTAATATTTTATTCTTTTGTGATATGTTGTCCTCCTTTAATAATAGTTGGTGATTTTCACTGACATATGAGTAAGATAAATATTTAAAATTGTGGATTGAATTGTAAAGAGTTTTTCACATTTAAGTTCAGTCTCTTTCCTTCTTTGTCAGTGTACAGAATGCTAAAAAAAAATTTTATGGAAAGACAAAAAAAATAGGTAGAAAATAGAACTGTAATAAAAAAAAACCTGGTGCTAAAGTTCCTCATACTTTTACTGTTCAAACCAGTTCTCTCTTTGAGGCCTGCCTCTCCCAAATTCCTGGGAAATCTGTAAATCCTAGAGTTGGGGGATGGGAGGAGAACACATGATAATTACCCTGTGCACTGTTAACAAGACATTATAATTTAGAAGACTTTCCATCTATGGATCAGATAACACAGACCAGGATCGGCCTAAGGATGATCAGGCCACCAGAAACGGCCTTGTGACGGTGGGACTGAGGTCATCCTCACAGGCCTTCCCACATCTACCCTTCACCAAGTTTCCTTTAAAAGAAGAGCCATGCAATTGAACTAATAGACACTTCACAAAAGTAAGGATACAAATGACCAATAAATGCATGAAAAAAATGTTCAACATCATTAGCAGTCAGGGAGATGCAAATCAAAAGCACACTGAAATTCCATCTAACCCCAATCAGAATGGCAATCAAGAAGTCAAACAACAGCAAATGCTGGTGAGGATGTGAGGAAATAGGAACTCTTCTACACTATTGGTGGGATTGCAAATTAGTGCAGCCAATATGGAGATCAGTGTGGATATTCCTCAGAAAATTGGGAATGGATCTACCATATGATCCAGCTATTCTACTGCTGGGTATCTTTCCAAAGGGACTGAAATCATAATGTAGTAGTACATTCATCATATCCATGTTTATAGCAGCACAATTCACAGTAGCCAAATTATGGAACCAACCTAGGTGTCCATCAACAGATGAATGGCTTACAAAACTATGGGATATACACACAATGGAATTCTACTCAGCAATAAAGAAGAAAAAATTATGCCATTTGCAGGAAAATGGATGGACCTGGAGAACATTATGTGAAGTGAGATTAGCCAGTCACAGAAAGTGAAGGGTCATATGTTTTCTCTCATATGTGGAAGCTAGGGAGTAATCAGGATACAAGAGGGACTTCAGATAATGGAGGAGAAACCTCAGTGGAGCCAGGGAGGTGGTCTAGGGAAAGGGGAGGGGAGAGAGGGAGGATTAATGAAGGAATCACTTCCATTGACATTATGTACATACGTGAGAATACCAATGTCAATCTCAATACCCTGTATGGGGAGGGGGGATGGGGAGGGAGCCAGGGGAAAGCCCACCAAGTGCTGTGTGCATGTATGTCACTATCACTATGAATTACATTATGATATAAGACTAAAATACACCAATAAAAGTATAAAACTAAATAAAATTTATAGAACTAAATGAAAAATAAATAAAAGAAGAGCCGTGAATCACCTCTGTTATTTTTGGGGTAACCCACATTCTCCCTTGAATGTGTATTTCTTACTCTCCGAAGTAAATCTCTATATCTCTAGCACGTGCTGAAATTCTTTTCCATCCCAGAAGCCAAGGAACCTGCTGATCCTGATGAATTTGGGAATCAGCCCTCCTCCCATGGCAGGCAGACCCCCATAAGGCCCTTCCACATGGACCACCAGGAGACCCCTTCTAAAGAGACCCCTCACCCCCCTGCAGATACCACAGTGACCTCTTCCACAGAGACTCCCCAGGCAGACCCCCATGAGGCCCCTCCACACAGACCACCACAGACTTCTTCCATGGACACCCTGCATGCAGACCCCCAGGAGACCCCTCTCTGGCCACCTGGCCTGGGACTGGCCTCTGAGGTGGACAGGCAGGCACAGGGGAGTTGGCGTGGGTGAGGTGTCAGTGTGCAGAATGGAGGAAGGCTGTCCTAGCCACAAGGCCTGCAGGTCCTGGGCAGGGCAGGGCGGCCTCTGCCTTCCTGGACCTGGATGGGCGGGGCACACATCCCACAGGCTGGTGCCCGGCTGAGGGAATAGTGTCCAGCCTGCTCCAGCTGCTGCCAGAGTCAGGGAGTCGGGGAGGACAGGCAGCAACTGGGCCTGTGTAGTCCATGACACACATTCCCTTACGCAAAGTTGATTGTGTGGCGATGTGGGGCAGTCTGTGCCAGGTGCGTCAGTCCAGGTGAGGCTCACTCTGGTGTTGTGCAGCTGTGTGTGCACCTGCTAAGCCTCGGGCCTGGGAGGCCGGTGGTGCAAAGTGGCTGCAACACTGGTCGGTGCCTTCAGATTCCTGGGTGCTCTCCAAGGAGGGCAGGTGTCCATCTGACATGGGGCCACTGCAGGTGCACACAGAGTGCAGCCCTCCCCGAGAATCCCAGCCTGAGGCGACTTTATTCTTTATCCCTCTTGTCACCATCAGCCCTGTCACAGTTTTATGTTTGCCTTATTTTTAAATAAATTTGTATGTGGTTGTTTTCCTTATATTTTAGTTATTTGGGTCCCCCCCCCATCTCTTCTGGCTAAAATGTGAGTCCCAGGAGAGCAGGCACTTGGTTTTGCTCACTCCTTGGTGGGCACACCTAGAATGCTACCTAGCACTTACTGGTGATCGATAAGTGTTTGAGGAAAGAACACATAAATGAGATAGGTGGAAAGCATTTGGTCTATAACAAGAAATCTACCCATCCTGCTCATTCCTACCCCGGGGCCCGATACACAAGAGGAGTTCAAGGTATCTGCCAAAGGGAATTAAAAACACCATCGGCCCCAAGACACATGATTTGTATTTTTTCTTTCCTGTAATGCATCAAAGATAACTGCCTTATCCCCCCCCCCAACTGTTTTGGCATTAAATAAGGTGTTTAAATTACGAATACAATGTCAAAAACCAAACAGTCACATCTCCATTATGTTGTGGAAAAGGTTCGCGTGCACGCTCAGCCTTGGTGTGGTTTTTTGGATGCTTCCTTGGGTTTGTTGCAACCCCGAGTCCTTAGGGTTGCACGGAATCCTGGGTGTGTGCGTGGAGTGCTCATTGCAGGCCGGGGCCTGGACCGGTCCCCATCCTCTGTGCAGCCTCAGGGGAGCGCTGAGGCATGTCCTCAGGCCGCCGCATCAGAGCTGAGGCTTAGATGAAAGGGCTTGATGGGTCAGGTCTGTGGCAAATCCCTCAGCCTGACCTGAACATTCCAGGTAAAACTGAGGTCAGCTGCCCACAGGGAATTTGGAAGACCTGCCGCAGATCTTCCCTCCAGTTGTTTCTGCTTTCATCATACCCGAAGCCAGATGTTTGCAACCTGGCCACGTGCCTTCCACCCGCCCACCTGGATCACCTCTCCTCGCTCATCCCTCCTATACGTGGCTTAACCACCGGGAACATTCCTGATGAGCCAGCGAGCTTACTGTGTTACCACCACACTAAACACTGTCTCTACACTGATTCATTCAGGTGTCACAATATACTCATCTCAATGTTTGGTTATTTTGAAAAAGATACTAGCAGACAGACGGTAAGAGGCTCCTCTTCTGCCTGTTTCTTTCTCCTGGACTCGGAAAAATAGCTGCATTCTCAGAGGAAGTATCTTGGGGTGAGAGAGGAGGTAGGATTTCTGAGTGGAGGTGCAAGAGTCATTCTCCAGAGAGCAGGAGTTCGTCCGTGTGCAGGAGAGAGGCTCCACTGTGCTCCGGACCCTCTGCACCACTTGAACCCAGGCTCGGGGGCTGCTGACAGTGGGCAGCACAGAACAAGGGCCTTTGGACTTGCTCGATTGGGTGGTTACCTTCTCAGCCTAACTTTGGCCAAGACTCACCCTAACCTCACTCCAGGCCACAGACTAGACCATGGGGTGGGTCGGTTTTAGAAAGAATCCTGCGGGATGAGTTTAGTGTAAATTCCCCACCCTTGGTATCTGATTAAATTCCTCACCCCCACCCTCAGTATTTTATCAATTTAACCTGTCTCCAGCAGGTCTCCTGAGTCCTGCTGAGTCTAACAAGGATCAACTTGCTAATCCTTTGTTAAGCATTAACTTTAACACTTCTTGCTAGTAAGTTTTCATCCCAGACCCCTACCCTGCTCCTTGGCTATACCTTTCCATCTGTCCTTGTGTAATGGTTTGGATGTAGAATGCCCCCCCCCCCAGGTCTCATGGAGAGTAGGCAGCCATGTTGGAGGCGGGGCTCAGTTGAGGAAGGGTTTCTGGGGCTGTGGCCTTGGGGATTATATATAATCCTTCCTCCCCTTGCTGTCTCTCTTGCTTCCGACCTCTGCTGTGATGTGATAGCAGACCCCTTGCTCTCTCCCTCTCTCTGCTTCCCATCACCATGCCCTGAGCTCTGCAGACCCAGACTCACATGGACTGAAACTCTAAAATCTCCCAAACTGTGAGCAAATAAATCTTCCTTTCTCTAAGTTGTGTGTGGTCAGGTTTTGGGGGTCACAGCCATGAGAATGCTGACACCTTGTGTTTGAGTTCAGCCCTTGGTCTCTCCCCCATGGCAAAGTGTCATTGTACGGTCCCTAACTGTACCAGGACAGTCCCTCAATAACTTCTGCCTTATTCTTCCTCAACATGTGTCATGAATCATTTTTCTTTCTTTAACTATGGAAAATTAAAGCTTCCTACAAAGAAAGAAAAAATTTTTTTCGCAGTACTGGGGGTTGAATCCAGGGGCATTCTACCTCCAAGCTACATTCCCAGCCCTATTTTTTATTCTTCATTTTGAAACAGGGTCTCACCAAGTTGTGGAGGACCTCAATAAGTAGCTGAGGCTGGCTGCGAACCTGTGATCCTCCTGTCTCAGTCTCCCAAGTACTGGGATTATAAGCGTGTGCCACCACGCCCAGCTGAAAGAAAAATTATCACAGAAAAATATATTTTCCTATGGTCACTCCTGCTTATATGAGCACTGATTGTGTGTATTTAAAAAAGTATATTCTTGGAAAAACCTGAAAAATTTTGAACCATAAAATATTACCTATGGCTTGAATCCCAGAATAGAGTAAAAGGCTCTGAACTTCTGGCCAGGAGGCTACTGGTTCTGTGCCCTGGGAGTGGGTTAGAGATCTTGAACACTCTGATCCCAAGCCTCCTCCCTCTGGGTGCTCCCACGCACCTGCAGGGGAGGGGTACCCCCAAGGTCAATGGCTGGAATTAACTGGGCACACTAAGAACCTTAAATTGAGGTGCATTGCCATAACAACCAGCTTTCTAAAATTCCCCTATAGGATTATGTGGATTCTAGGCTTCAAAGACAGGCTGTGCTGTGTGACTCCTCCTCCCCAGGGGACCTCTGTTAGTATATGGAGGCGTCTGTGGTTGGCATAACGTAGGAGTCATGGCCTCCAGAGGGGAGATGCTGCCAGACAGCACCAGTCAGCTCCACAACAGGAAAGATCCTGCCTGGGATGACTGGGGTATTGAGGGTAAAGAGGAAATGCCACCCCGAGGAAGAGGAAATGCCTCCCGGTCAACACCACAACCATGAGAGGGGGCACGGTGCCTGCGTGGGAGCCCTGGGGGGAGGGGGCACGGTGCTCCACATGGGCATCCTGCCAGCTACATCTCTTGGGATGATAACAAATGGAACTCAGGTGACCTGAGGGTTTCAGGGTGAAACCTAGTGAGGCAGGGCAGAGGACCTGGGACCAGCAGGGATTTAAAAAGGCCACATGCATCACATTCTGTGAGGAGGGGGAGGTGAAAAGACGGGTGAGAGACCGGTGAGCACCAGGAAATCAGGACCCACCACCTGCCCACAAGATAACAATTCAAACTAAGGATTGGAATTGTGCAAAAGACATTGGCTCCCCAAGACCCAATTCTGAGCATTCGTAAAAGAGCAGATGGGGAACCTCAGTAAGGTTTAAAAGTCCACCTCTCTTTCAGGACCCCCCACCCTGTGTGGGTGGGGAGTTGTTTTTGTCTTTCCCTGACTTAAAATGAACTTCCGTATTTCTATACCCTTCGTTAATCCTTGTGATGAAATAGAATAGAAGAGATAAAATTTTAGGTAAAAAGGAGACAAATTGGGAAGGAAAGGAAAATATGGTTTTAAAAATCTAAAACCCTTAGCCTACTCTGCAGGGTTTGCCTGGGACTTACCCAGAAAGCCAGACTCATATCTTTAAAATCACAATGGGCTAGCTCCATATCTAAAATTCCAAGGTCCCAGAGGATTGCCCTCTACCCCACCTTCCCAGACTCTGTGTCTCTGGCTTCCTGGGATTTCTATCTCAAAGAATTTACACCAGTTGCAGCCTAAAGCTTCAAAGAGAGGAAGCTGCCATCCCATGGTGCCCCTGGCCAGCCCCTCTTGAGTGTGCCCTATAAGAAAAAGGATATATTAGATCTGAGAGGCTCTTGTCTCTGGCTCTCTCTGCAGCCTCTCTCTGTGCCCCTCTGAGCCCTTCTCTGCCATGGCTGCTATCACACCCTTGAGATGGCCCACGCCTTTCCTGAACGTGTATCCCCACCTTTCTTGAATTAAATCTATGCCTTTATCTCTGACTGGTGTGTGCTGAAATTCTTTTTGACATGGAAGCCAAGAACCTACAAGAAGTCATCCTGTCTTCCCATGACACTTGGACTTTATTTGTCGAAATTCGCTGGACAAGAACCCTATAAGAGAAGACACCCCATTTCACTAGGGCCGCACAAGCTAGGCAAGTGTTCTACCGCAGAGCCACATAAACAAGGTTCTTTCTTTATTTTTTATTTTTTTTAAACTGGGGTCTCACTATGTTGCCAGGCTTGTCTCAAACTCCTGGGTTCAAGTGATCCTCCTGCCTCAGCCTCCTGAGCGGCTGAGACCACAGGCACGCACCACCACGCCTGGCTCAGGGCAACTTCAAGAAATGCCAAGTTCATTTCCTTAGATGTAACCACTTTGACTTACTTTTCAACCCGGTTCCTATTTTAGGAACAAATCCACAGGCTCAAAGCTAGCTTCCCCTCCCCACCAACACAGAGCAGAGTGTGATATGCGTAAAATACACAGGCACATAAAATAAATCTAGCGTCTCAAAAATGTTAGGTAGCATGTTATAAAATAGTCAAATCCAACAAGTAACACACGGAGTTAGCACATTTGTTAATTGCCAAACAATGAGCACTTACCTAAGAGTTCTCTTTCCAAATTTTACTCCCAGACCG
Organism: Glis glis; assembly: GCA_004027185.1. Lineage (NCBI taxonomy): Eukaryota > Metazoa > Chordata > Mammalia > Rodentia > Gliridae > Glis > Glis glis. The sequence continues at coordinate 47,447 of PVJS01007555.1, read as the reverse complement.
CTGCATTTGGTTTAGATTTATAGACGAGGACGTGAAACTTCAGAACACCTGAGCAGAAACTACTGGCAGTAACTAGGAAACAAAATTCCAACAAATCCGAATCATTGGGAAGGGAAGAATGTCTTCCCTGCCACCAGTAACTGGAGCATTACACATCTTCTCATGAGCTTCCTGCCACAGAAGGGCGGAGCGAGCTCTGATCTGAATAATGACTTGGCAAGCGCAGACTTCATTAGGAATGAGGCTTGACTCAGTTCACATGAAAAGAGGGTGCCGTGGCCTGTCTCCTCAGGGAGCAGGCCTCCCACGCCATGGAATGCGGTCAGCCGGCCTCTCTCGCCTGTAGTGTCGAACCCCAAGCCCATCATCAGACCTGTTACCATGTGATTCGGTCAAAGTGGAGCGATGAACAGGGTTCATAGGACACACCAGTGTCCTTCCCGAGGTAGGTGTGACTCAGAGGGCCAGTGAGCTCTCAGGTGCCTGTGTCCATGAAGAGCCCCCTGTTCCCAACAAGAGTACTTACTGCAGCAGTGACCCGACCCCTGCGGCTCTTTCCGCCTTCTGTGCTGTCAAAGGACAAAATCACACCAGCTTAGTTTAAGGATCTTCACTGGTTTTATTTGTGATTCTCGGGTCCGGCAATACTTCATTCCATGAAATAGAATGAGCATTCCAATGAGCTGAGCAGAGAGGGGCTGAAGAAAGCAGAAAGAACACAGAGAGGATTGGTCATTTCAAAGTTCTTTCCTTGTCCATCAGGGACAGGGAGGCGGGGTGATAGGAGGGAACTACTTGGGGCTGGGGTGAGGCTCTTAGGCAGAGCTTGCCTAGAGCACCCCAGGCCCTGGCTTTCATCCCCAGCACAGCAGAAAGAAAAAAGAAGAGGAAAATTACCCCAGGTGAACTTCTCTGGTAAGGATAAAGCAGAGAGAACTTGTTACCCCAGCTGTCCTCATTAGCATACCTGCTTGAGAAATTTGGCTGTTTTTCTCTTTCCCCTGATTTCTCAGAAAGTCAGATACTTCTTAGAATACTTTAGAATGAGCGATTTCATTTTATTTCCAGTCTGGGCTGCTGGGACCCAGTGCAGGAGCCTCATCTAAAACAGTGGTCTCCTATCCTATTACTTAAGAATTCTTTTCTACCAATGACTGTTAACCACAGGAATCAATGAACTGCTGACTTCTAAGCATGTAGGGGCAGAATTCTCATCAACACACAATTTATTTTTCTTTCCTTTTTTCCTAAAAATTAACAAAATGATTTGTACTGTGTTAAAAAAAGCACTAAGAAACACTTAAGCTTAGGGCAGCAGTTACTATTTCATAGAAAACAAAAAGTATGTCTATGATTCTTAATTAATAATGCATGTGTCATAAGTGTTCAAGTGCACAAGGAATATTAGTTAAAGTTAATAAGTAAACACAGCCATCTCCCATAACCTTTACACATGTCAGGCAGAGCGGTGACATTGTTTAGCAGAGTGTGTTCTCTGTTAAGCATGTTGTGTTATGTTTGTGCACTAATTGTGCTTTTCATTTGCCATGTTTTATGCTGTCTGGGCATGGGGGAACCTTGCCACCCCTCCCAGGGGCAGGCTGCCTCTGGATATTGCAGTCGCACATGGACTGGCCCAGCACCTGCTCACACCCAGCTTTATCTGGTTCTCCCACCTGTGGGACACTAGACCCCACCTCCAGGCAGGCGCTGTTGAGACAAGCAAACTCGCAAACTCGCAGGTCCAGACCTGGCCAGCTGGTTTGCCTCGCCCACTTCTTCCTGCAGAAACCACAGTAAAGCTTTTTGCTCTCCCACTCCTGCCCCAGATGGCGGGGTGCTGCCCCATAGGCTGTGTGGTGTGATACTCTTCCTGTCTCTAGGGGTAGACTTCTTCCTCCATGGGAATTCTTTTCTCTGCCTGGGTCTTGCCCTACATGTTCAAATCAAACCCTGGGTACGATTTTAAACAGTCTGCTAAAGTTTACACTGACATTTTCAGAAGAATAAATAGTTCCTTCAACCCTGTTTTAAAAACTAATAAAAAAAAATAAAGCAAAGGCCAAAAAGTATCCTAGAAAAAAACAGCCACCTCCTTCAACAATAGCAAAAGCCTGCACACTTGCAAGGTACCGGTTAACATCTTACACACACAAGATGTCAAGAATGACACTTCTGTTATTTGAACACCAGTCAAGACTCACATTTTTCGTGTTTCATTTTCTAAACTGGATAGCAAACCTGAGAATAGACATTCTCCCCAAAGTGTTTACTAAGCAGCAGCAAGATAATCAGCGCTCTCTATCCTAACCAGACACACCTGGCGGAGGACGGGGACGAGGCTTGTGCTGGGCTGTGGACCATGTACCATCTGTCCTAAGAACTCCTCTACTCTTTGGGGAGGAGGAGGAGCCTCGGGAAAGCCACTTACAGAGACAGGCACCTTCAGCACAGGTGGGTTGCAACCTGTCACCCCACAGCGGTCCTGTTGTGGGATTCGGAGAATACGCAGCATGGGGCTTCTGGATGCACAGTCGGGGGCCTACTTCTTTTGGTGATCTTGAAAGAGGTGGCCCTCAGAAGTAGCCTGTGGAGTGATACCAGAGAGTTTTGCTTGCAAACATGGCAAACACCAGTGCCTGTTCCAGGGTGGCAGGAGCCCAGCACAGCCTGGCTGTCCACTTGGACAACTTGAGAGGTTTGGGGTGGGCAGGAGCTGTGTGGCTTCCAGGTCAAACCAAGAGGTAAGGAAAAGATGCTGGTAAAGGCTCCAGGGAAGCATGTGTGCCCCTTCCCCAGGCCTCCGCAGCCTCCCAAGGGCTGGAAGGGGGTCCCCCAGAGCACAGGTCCAGGGGTGTGCAGATCTCCCCACTGCACTGCAGCAGGAGAACAGCTCCCTCGCTGTCCCCACACCCAGCACCTGGAGGAAGGTAGCGGATGTGAAGGAGGACCTGACCCTCCTCCCCTCTTGGTCCTCTGGGCCACAAGGCTCACTGAGCTGGTGAAGAGCAGAAGGAAAGGCTTGACCAGCCGCAAAACTACAGATTCAAATCCGACAGGATTAACTAACCAGACTGTCTCATCCTGTTCAGGCTGCTATGACAAAAGGCCCTAGACTGGGTAGATTATAAACACCAGAGGTGACTTCTTTTTTTTCTTTTTAAGATGAAAATTTCTTTTTTACTTTTGCTTTTTTTTATACTTTTATTGGTGTATTATAGTCTTACATCATAATGTAGTTCATAGTGATAGTGACATACATGCACACAGCACTTGGTGGGGTTTCCCCCAGCTCTCTCCCCCCTCCCCCTTCCCCATAGAGGGTATTGAGATTGATATTGGTATTCTCACATAGGTACATAATGTCGATGGAAGTGATTCCTTCATTGATCCTCCCTCTCCCCCTCCCCTTCCCCTAGACCACCTCCCTGGCCCCACTGGAGTTTCTCCTCCATTATTTGGAGTCCCTCTGGTATCTGGATTACTCCCTAGCTTCTGCATAGGAGACGAAACATATGATCCTATCATGAGGATCTGTCCCTGTGACCTCGCCCCCTCCCAGGGTCCCACCTCCCAACACCATCCCCTTGGTGGGGATTTCTACCCTGAGTTTTGGGGGGACAACAACCTGCAGACTACAGCAGGGACTCATAGCACTTAACATCGAAGAAGCACTTCAGGCCTACTGTTGGGTCACTGCATGCGGTGTGCCCTGATGGTCCCCCAGGTGCATGCCTGTGCCCCTTCTGTCCCGACTCTGGCCTTAGCTCCCTGGCTGGCTTTGGCAGACAGGAGCTTAACAAGCATGGTGCAGGCAGAGGCGTGGTGAGGGCTCACAGGTGAGAGGCTCCCGGAGGCCTCGCAGCTGCACCCGAGGGAAGTGGCAGTCCATGGAGAGAGAGGCCAGGAGCAAGAGATGCCTTACTGCCCACCCACCCCGTGGAGGGCCCAGACCTGTAGTGAAGCCCTCCCATCCACCCCGGGCCCTGGACCAAGGGTTGCAGAACAGTCATCCAGTGAGCCAGCCACGATACAGAAGCTAGAGCAGATGAGGGCTGTGGTTTGGGGACACAGCAGGCTGTGTGGTAGGCTCCCCACCTCCTTTCCTTCCTGTGGCTTGCTAGAATAGGACAACTGAGGGAGACCTGGAATCTGCTGGCTTATCATGTGCTCCAGAGTCCCCCAGGTAGCCAAAGGGGTGCCGGATTGATGGGTGAACATTTTGAGTACTGCCCCATCTCTCTCGAATCTCCTGGGCACTCAAGGTAATTGATTTGAGGGTGACTCACTGAGAACCCTGCCCACTACCTGATTAGCTCTCCTGGAGGGTTTAATATTCTGGTCAGTCTTTTTATTTTCACAGAAGATTGGACACTCAGTCTTTGTGGGTTTTATGTTAAAGGGTAGATAGAAGGTTGATACGGAAGTAATTAAGTTCTTAACTGAAGTGCATAATTAAAAATAATTGAAAAGAAGAATAGATAAGACCTGCAAGAGGGACATGTCTCCCTGCCTGTGATGAGCTATGACTTGTAAATTCATGACAAGTTACCTGGAGAGCACTTGTTGTAAATTAAGTCCAGTATGCAAATAACTTAGAGGTCACTGGAGTGATTCTGGGGTAGGGAGATACTAGAAGCTGTCACTATCAATTCCAAGTCCAGGCTTTTTATTTAGCATCTTAATGACGACTGGGGTAAGAGACATTAAATTATCAAGGGCCTTATGCAGAAACCCATTTGTGACCGTATTTGGGGCAGGACTGGGAGAGTCCAGGGTGACAAGACCAACGAGCTCAGGCCAGGGCCTTGGGGTCTGCTGGGAATGGGGAGGAAAGAGGGCGGGGACTCTCTGGCAAGACTCCGATGGAAGGCCCCCAGCTGGACCTCGGTGACCTGGGTGAGTGTTGCAGCATTAGACACTGAAGCCTAAGTTGTGTAATAAGACAGTTTTGAGGGCAGAAACTTCCAGTGAGGTGGGAGTCTTACTCCATATTCTCATTGCTATAATCCAAAGAACTGACCATACATCTCAGAGGAAGGAAGGTTTATTTGCTCTTGGTTTCCTTGGAGGTTTTGGGGTTCAGTCCATGTGAGGTGGGGGACCACAGATCTCAGGGCATGATGGCGGAAAGAAAATAGGGGGAGAGCCCAAGGCTTTGCTCTCACATCATGGGTGCTGGAAGCAGAGAGCGAGTGAACAAGGGGAGAAGGAACCATATATAATCCCCAAGGCTGCACCCCCAGGGACCCACCTCCTCCAACACCCTACTGACCTAAGCCACCACCCAGATCAATCCATTACAATGGATTTATCCACTGCTGAGATTACAACCAAGCCCTGCTTCCCACATTGCTACCTTGTTTCTGTGAGGGCTGGGGGACCATTCTATTTCCAAACCATTAGAGTGGGGGTGTCCCAAGATGCACCAACACTGTTGCTCATCCACAGAGCCCAGAGGGGCGAGCTCCAGGCAGGTGACTTCCCATGGAAGGCGGGAGTAGCTGGGCAGGGCCAGGCTGCTCAGAGGCCCCGGGGTCTCCTGACGCCCACTGAGCGTGCCCGAGTGCCTCTGCTCACCCGCACAGGCTGCAAATAGGAAGTGATACGATAACTTCACCACTCTGAAAATGTTCCCAGAGGAAAAAGAGGAAGTTCCTTTGTCTGTGTGACCCCAGGTGTTAAAGTCAGAATTCTCACTGCTGTACCCACAATACCTGACAGCCACAACTTAGAGGAAGGCTTATTTGATGACAGTTTGGAGGTTTCAGTCCACCTTAGGGGCTGGGTCACATCTGCAGAGCTCCGGGCATGGCTGCAGGAAACAGAGAGAAAGAGCAAGAGAAGGAATCTAGGGACATTATATATATCTATAGATCCCACGGCCACACCCCCAGTGATCCACCTCCTCCAGCCACACCCTGCCTGCCTACCTTACCCCCCAATACATCCATTAATCCATCAGTGAATTTATCCACTGTTGAGATTAGAACCTTCATGACTCAATTATTTCACCTCTGAACATTTCTTTTCTTTCTCTCTCTCTCTCTTTTTTTTTTTTTTTTGCTATTGGGGGTTGAACCCAGGGGTATTCTAACTCTGAGCTACACTTCCAGCTCTATTTTATTCTTTTATTCTGAAACAAGGTCTCACTAAGTTGCGGAGGCCCTCACTAAGTTGCTGAGGCTGGCTACGAACCTGAGATCCTCCTGTCTCAGCCTCCCAAGTACTGGGCTTACAAGCGTGCGCCACCATGCCTGGCTTCACCTCTGAACATTTCTAATTGTTAATACATGAGCTCTTCCAAGGGATATTCTATATCCAACCACAGCACCAGGTCAAAACACGCATTATGTACCTGTATCTGCCCATATGTCTACAATTATATCTGTCCAGGTCCATCATCTGCATCTGCATCTGTAGTTATATCTGTATCGTGTGTGTGTGTGTGTGTGTGTGTGTGTGTGTGTGACAGGGAGACAGCATCTTGCAATGTTGCCCAGGCTGTCCTCAAACTCCTGGGCTCAAGTGATCCTCCTGCCTCAGGCACTCGAGCAGCTGAGATGCAGGTGTGTGCTACCCTACACGGTGATGTATGTGCTGAGGTCAGTGCTGAGGGCCTAGTCATGCAAGGCGAATGCTCTACCACTGAGCCACACCCCAGCCCTATACATATTTAAAGTAAGGAAGAGTGGGTGGCTGAGCCGTGTACCAGTCACAACTGGAGTGGGATCCAGGGCCTGTCTGCCCGCAAGGCTAAAGTCTAGTCTACTCCACCACGAAGCTCTCACCTTAGGGCGCCTGTATTTGTAACAAAGTGTCATGCTGTGGGTGGCTTGGGATGACAGTCATTCTCTTCCAGTTCTGGAGGCCCGACGTCTGGGACCAAGGTGCGGGCAGGCCACGCTCCCTCTGGAGGCTGGGGAGGTTGGAGGCCCTCTGGCTCAGGGTGGCTCCCTGGTGGGGCACTGTAGAGCTCCGGTCTTCACAGGGCGCCCTCCCTCCGCTTCTGCTCCCGCCCCACCTTGGAGAACAATGTACAGTCAGTTAGGGCCAGCCACAGACCCCACTTAAAGTTTGTTCGTTTGTTGGTACTGGGCATTGAGCCCAGGGATACTCTACCACTGAACTACACCGCCAGCCCTTTTCATTTTTTATTTTGAGACAGGGTCTTGCTAAGTTGCCCAGGCTGGCCTCGAACTTATGATCCTTCTGCCTCAGCCTCCCGCGTGGCTGGGATTACAGGTGTGTGCCACCATACCTGGATTACTGACCTCACTTTAACCTTCCCCCTGTCAAGACCCTATTTTCAAATAAAGTCACATTCTGCGGTATGGGGGTATATGGTATATGGACTCCCATATACCATTTTTAGGGGGGACATAATTCAACCCATAACAGGGTCCTTTTCAACTGTTTTCGATGATGCCCTCAAGTTCCTGGCCCACTGGACTCTCACCCCTGGGTGCCCAGTTCTGTTGCAGCACCAGGAGATGACGGGAGGATCGTGGCTGTCCGTGGCTGTGTGGCCGTGAGTTTTGAGCGTAAAATTACACTTTCAAGACTTTTCACTTCTGCGTCGTGTGCTTGGACTGTGTATGTTTCAGAAACAAGGGCGTTGACTTCCTTCCTCCATCCCTCCTTCCCTCCCTCCCTTCCTCTCTCCCTCCCTCCCTCCCTCCCTCCTTCCCTCCCTTCCTTCCTTCCTTCCTTTTTTCTTGTGGTACTAAGGATTAAACCCAGAGGCATTCTACCTCCAAGCTACACTCCCAGCCCCCCTTTTTAAAATTTTTTATTTTGAAACAGGATCTCACTAAGTTGCTGAGACTGGCCTCAAACCTGCAATCCTTCTGTCTCAGCCTCCCAAGTACTGGGATTACAGGCATATGCTACCATGCCTGGCTGGCATTGATATTTTCTGTGTGCTTTGGGACCTAAATTAAAGCAGTACACGGGGGGCACACCGCATGTTAGAGTTCTCTGTGTGTTTTCTGACACAGGGAACTGTTCATGACAGCAGTGGCTCCTCGGTGGGGGTGGGGGTGGCGACAGGAAGCACCCAGTCACCCAAGAGTCATCAGCTAGTGACTCACCGGGTCACAAGGCTGGGGTGGAAGGAGCCCCAGAGCCCGGCACTGGCTGCCTAGAACCTCTGCCTCCGGATTCAGGCTCTGGGGTTACTGGTGTGGAGGGTTCTAGCATCAGGCACTTTTTAATCAGCCTTGCCTGATTTAGAGTTTGGGGAACAGTTGTTGAAATCTGTCCTGCTTTCTTTGCTCCGTGTTTACGATGGTAGCCTTGCTTTCTCTATATTTCTCTCCTTTTGGGGTGGAAAAAGAGGGCAAAGGTTAGGGGGGATGGAAGCAAAGTGGAAAGGGAAGAGCAGTAGCGGGGCATTGGTGAGCACGTGGGGTTCTGGGTTCCGCACGCAGTCCCTGAGCTGCTTAGACTAGGGCTACAACAGCAAGGTCCTGAGCCGACCTGCGGCGGCCATGCCTGCGACATCTGGGAGGCCCTCTGTGCACGGGGTGGCAGCTGTGCTCTGTTGAGCCCAGGGTCCTGGCAGGACCTCAGAGCCCGCTGACCCAGGCCTCCTTTACACACGGGGCCTCCGATAGTAGTGGCCCATACAGCAGACAGACAGGAACATTCTCTCAGGACCCGTGCTTCTGTCACATGGCACTGTGCACCCAGCTGGCCAGAGGTGAGCGCTTGCCCCGGCTGGCAAGGGGACAACAAGGACTCTGAGGACAGCTGGCTCCAGGGCCGTGGGTGCAGGCAGCCTCATGAGACGTTTAGAACCACAGGAGTCAGGCATTGCTGGCTTGGCTTTGGGTTTTGGTTTGCAGAAAGCATTAGGTTGGAGTGTGTGTGTGTGTGTGTGTGAATTGAGATCCTCATGCATGCTAAGCACACATTCTAACACTGAGCTACACCCCCAGCCATTGAAGAATTTTTTTTTTGTAATATTCTTTTATCACAAAATGTAACAAAGACTTCAGAGGTAAGCATTTTCATGCACCGAAACACACCGCAACACAGTAAGAACTGCAGTAGTGTCCCGTGCCTGTGGCGGGGATCCCGTAACACACCTTTCATAAGTGCAGGACTCAGGAGTGCTCAGAGGAGCAGAGCGCCACCCTCCGAGGTCCTCACCAGCACCCTGCTACCACCTCTGCAGGAGACTCGGGGCCAGTGCCAGCCCCCGAAGTCCTCCCTCGCCCTCCCTCGTCCTGCCCTCTGGGCAGAGCACAAGGCCTGGGGGGGGTTCTTCACCCACTGTTTTGCTTAGTTGTTCAGGTTCATGAGCAAAAACGAAACAACCACACAAGCAAAAGTTTAAGGCAACAGTTTAATAGAGAAAATAATGAAGACACAAGAAAACTCCACTTCAGTATAGGAAAGCAATCGAGATCATAGGAGCATGTAACATCACCAGAGAAAGCTCTGTACATCAACAGACCACAGGGAAGCCCAACACCCAGGCACCTCAGCAGCTGCTCTGGGGACAGGTCCTGGGCAGTGCGTCCCCTCCACGGGCGCAGCCTCCGCGGGGTGCCTTGGATCTCCTCCTTTTATGGAGACAGCTGCCTGGACTCTGTGTGACGAACTGAGGCCAGCCTGTTGGCAGTGGCCCAGGGTGGCCAGCCCTGGGCCAGTGGTCACATGTCTCACGAAGTCAATTTTCCTCTGGTGTCTTGGCCTCGTAAGGTCTAGTAAACAGGTTGATGTATTAAGTGTATTAAGTAGGAAACATTAAGCAATACATCAAGGCAGAAAAGGAATCAGGAGACCCAGCAGCCAGAGGATGCAATGCCCTTCCCATCCCTGTAGGCAGTCGAGGAAGCAGGGTGGAAAGTTGAAGGGAAGAGAGGGAAGTCGAGGGGGAGACCATCTCCGTATGAACTACGCCCACTCCCAAGCCCTTGGCCCACGTCCAGGCCCACACCAGGGCACCACAGGCTCTGCTGAGCTACTGTTCCTCTTGGCCCCCAGGGGCAGGTGCTCATCCTCCTGGTCACCCTCATGTGCTCGCCCTGTACATCCCGAGGACAAGTCATCTCTCGGCATACCGCGCAGCACCAGCCTGTCTAGTGACTTCCACCCCGCAGGACCCTGGGAACGCCCTGGCCTCTGGCCTCTATCTCCCGGGGGGGACCTTACCTTCTCCCCAGGAAGCATCTTCTGCCATGTGCTGTTTCCAGACCTGACTGTCGACCTTTGTCCTGTGCCTTTTGCGACAGAGGCTTTTCTGTGTTAAGTAAACATGACAGGAGGCCTTTGCATGGGGCTAGGCGCCTGCACGGACGACACTACAAACCAAAATGGACCACCACAGTAACGGGCCCCCTCAAGCTGAAACGAAGCTGTTCAGCTTGGCTTCCAGAGGAATCAGGGCTTGAGAGAGAAGAGAGATTTCCCACCCAGGACAGATCCCTCTGCCACGAGCCTTCACAGAAGAGGCACCACTCAGTCCTTCCTGCGCCGTCTCCCTGTCCTCGCTTCGCAAGAAGCTTTGAAAGGACCAGCCTGCTCTTTGTTCTGTCTGCTGCCTTCAGCCCGTCTACCTATAGAACCAGCTCCGTGCCCAGCTTGCGGAAATACAGATCTTGCTTCATGCAATGAAGTGTTGCCCAATTCTAGAATCCAAATAAATAGGATCCTCCAACTAAGTTGTGGATTCTGTCCTTTGACACCTGGCATCCTACCCCACTGCACATTGCTGCCCAGGTAATTGTGACTGAATCCCGGTACCTGCCCCAATTTGCTGAATCAAATAATTGGGACAGCCTTTGGGAAGAAAGAAAAAGAAAGTGATTGTTTGCTAGCAAATCGAAGAAACCAGTAAACTGAAGTGTTCAGGAGCAAGCCCTGGATTCTTCCTGAGCCCAGGACTCAAGTCTCCTGTAAGAGTTAGTTCTTCAGGCTCATGCTGGTGTCTTATCAGAAAACCCCATGCTTAGGTCTCCCTTGAGTCAGGTCTTGTTCAGATCCACAGGCCAGGGTCACGCTGGGGTGCTTATCAGCACACAGTTCATGTCTAAGTCAGTTCAGATCCACAGGTGCCAGGTCCCCTTCTGTCAGTAAACAGATAAGAACATGGTATTTGATAACAGGGGGTGAAGGAAAGAGGGAGGACAAAGGAGGAAAAATATCGGCTTAGGGTCTGTTAGCTGCCTGCGTTAGAGGCAGGCCCCATAACACCCTGGCCAGACTCAGAGGCCCTGCCTCTCTCAGCCGTCCGCCATCTCTTCTACTTGAGGAACCAGCCCCACATCTGTCTCCTTCACGAGGGGCCTGGTCGCCTTTTATGTCCCTATAGGTGCGTCGAGTGTATCAGACATGGGTCTTTATTTTAATTGTTCATTTGTCTTTCTCTGGGTCTTTATTATAATTCTTCATCTGTCTTTCTCCCCGTGGTGCCTCGTCCTACACCGACTAACTAATGTGGAACAACATCTCTGCAAAGTGCCTTCCCCAGAGGGTTCCAGCTTCCTACTGGAGAGAAACTTGCACAAACTCTGAAGGCAGAGCAAAAGGGCAGCTGGTCTCTGCCGTCACACTGCACTGCACATTTGGGGACACCAAGCCCCACTCGCCCCTTGAACAAGCTGTCCCCGCTGTGCCCACCAGGACCAGTGGGGCCTTATAGAAGAGGCTCCTTGGAAAAATGGAAGACTGAAAACCTGAGTAAGAAGGTAATTCCAACTGCTTGTCTAAAGTAACACTCTTAGCCTGGCGTGGTGGCGCACGCCTGTAATCCCAGTTCTTGGGAGGCTGAGACTGGAGGATTGTGGGTTCGAAGTCAGCCTCAACAACTTGTGAGGCTTTCAGCAACTTAGTGAGACCCTGTTTTCAAATAAAAAAATAGGGCTGGGGGTGTAGCTTAAAGGTAGAATGCCCCTGGGTTTAATCCCCAGTGACACACACTCTCTCTCTCTCTCTGTCTCTCTCTCTCTAGCCAGGCATGGTGGCACACACCTGTAATCCCAGCACCTGGGAGGCCAAAACAAGAAGATGGCAGGTTGGAGAGCAGTGAGTGGCAACTTAGTGAGACCTCGTTTCAAAATAAAATAGGGCTGGGAGTGTAGCTCAGAGGTAGGATGTCCCGAGTTCAACCCCTATACCACACACACACACACACACACACACACACACATGCACACACACACAAATACATCCATAAATAAAATAGCAGCCTTTTTAGGATTAGAAAGATTAAAACATCCTTTTAAATCACTTGAAATTCAAACATTAATGTATTATCTTTGGGGATATAGTCTCTACCTTTAAAACATTGCCTATAATTGGTTGCCCTGGGCATTGGTACCTTCTAAAACCTATGCTCAGTCTGTATTTAGTTCATTCTTCAGAGGAGACAAATTGCCTCTCCTCCACTGGGAGTAGTCCCTGGTACAGAGCAATGCAGGGAGGAGGTTCTGACCTGATGGACCGGCCCTGCCTGTCTCAGAAGACCACACCCCAAGGAAGGTCCCTGGCAAGAGCAGGCTGGCCTGAAGGCTTTCCCCCACATCCTGCAGTCCGGCTTCTGACTGAGGGGCCCCAATTTTATGTTGGCGCTCACTTTTTGGGAAGAAGGAGGACCCCCCCCAGCTCAGGGGTGGGGCAATAAGCAGGTTACACATTTCTGTGAAACAAATGTTTACATTGTAGATGGATGCACACGTAGCTGAAACAAACTTACAATCCCATCAGCTGTCTACCCCTTGCTTTTCTGTCTGGTGGGCCTTAGCTTGGGGCCAGCAATCTTGGACCAAGTCAGTCTATTTATTTATTTTGGTACCAGGAATTGAATCCAGGGGTGTTCTATTTCTGAGCTATACTTACAGCCTGGGACAGACAGGTGGTGCCTCCCTTTGTCCTGAGTGCCTGGATTGGTCCACTCGGGACTGCCCTTCCTGGATCAGCATGGGAGAACCTGGGCATGTGGCTGACCACCCAGCAACTGACAAAAACAAGCCTTCCCAGGACCAGGAGAGAGCCCTTATCTGAGGAGCCTACGCTGCATGGGTCTGAGGGGGCTAGCCGCCTTGGCTTCAGATGCACTGCAGGTTTAAGAAAGAGCTACAGTCAGGCCGGCGTGGTGGTCATGCACCTGCAATCCCAGATCCTGTGGAGGCTAAGGCAGGAGGAGCAGAAGGTCGAGGCCAGTCTGGGCAACTTAGCTGGACCCTGTCTCCATATGAAGAATACAAAGGCCTGGGGGTGCAGCCAGTGGCAGAGCATTTGCCTAGCAGGTGGAAGGCCCTAGGTTCCATCCTGGGACCCCCCCCCCTACAACCTTCAGAAGTAGAAAACTGAACTCGCTTTGCAGCACGTCTGTTCTGTGAACTCCGATTTATTCTGTGTGTGCTCAGTTCACAGTCTAAGAGTGAGGGTGTTTAGCTGCCTGCGAATCTGCCCTGTGCAAGGACCTACTGAAGATGATGAAGAGTGGTATGTCCCAAGACGGCCAACTAAACCTCGAGGTAATAGTGGCCCGGAGCCCACTCTGGAAGCCCCAGCAAGGGGCCAGGCATGTGCCTGGTAGACACCCCCGACTGCAGTGCGGGAGCTCCGCCTGCAATCCAGAGATGGAAGGAGCCCGATGGAAGCTGTGCGCGCATGTGTGTGTGTGTGTGTGTGTGTGTTAGTTACTGGGGATTGAACCCAGAGGCATTCTACTTCTGAGCTGCACCCAAAGCACTTTCTAAAAATTATTTGTTTTGAAACAGGGTCTTGCTAGGTTGTGAGAGTCTTGCTAAATTGCTGAGGCTGACCTTGAGCCTGCAATCCTCCTGTCTCAACCTCCCAAGTACTAGGATTACAAGCATGCGCTATAGCTTCTTACTTCATTCTTGGAGATGGGAGTTCTAGAAAGCAATTGCATTCTAAAGCGTTTTGAAATACATTTCCAAATACATTTCCAATATACATAAAAGATGACATCAATTTAATCCCAGCCAGTCATTCGCGGGAATGCTTGTTTTGCTGAATCCTTGTCGTTATTTCAAAAGGTGCCTATGAAGTAGATGACAAAAGCTGTCTTGATATTGGAACTCCATTTTTTGGTATAAGTTAATATTTTATTTTTTCATTGGCCATTTGTTTTTTTGTGTGAAATTTCTTAACTTTTTTTCTGTTATGAGAGACATTTTTGTGGAGAAAATAGAAGATAATTTTTGTTACAGTGATGTTTGGGTGATTGTTGTATCAGTCTTGGTAGTTTTCTTAATTTTTCTGCAATGAGAGGGTCATAACCTGCTGTTATCCTTGTTTGTGTTTCTGCCCACACTGTCCCTGAAGCAGCCCGTGGATGCTCGGCTGGCTCCTGCGTGCTCTGCACCACTCACCTTTGGAGCTCGCTGCCCTGGCCTCTGGCATAGCTGGGAGCCCCTGGCTCCTCTCCTGTCTTCTTTGACACAGCCCAGAGTCGGCCATGCCCAAGAGGCAGGGACAGCAGGGAGGGCACTGTCAGTGTGCTGAGACTGGGTGGAAGGGGACCGCCAATAGAGGAAGCAGGGGTGTGTGTGTGTGTGTGTGTGTGTGTGTGTGTGTGTGTAAATAATCACTTTATATTTCTACATGCCAGACACACAGATGCACGTGTCTAAATCTGCTTCATCTATCATCTCTCTGTCTATCTTCTATATCTCTCTGTAATCTGTCATCTATCAGCTTGCCATATCTAATCTATCCATTATCTAGATAAAATATATGGCTATAATATATATTTATATAATCTTTCTACCCATTTATATATCTATCATATATCTTCTATCATATTTCTCTGTCGTGTATCTGTATTTATCATCTATTATCTATTTATCAATCATCTATTTTGTATCTCTATTACATAATCTATTATCTATCTATATCTATATCTATTTATCTACCATATGTCTATCTTATATCTGTATCTATCATCTATCTTGTATCTACTCTCATGTATCATCTATCATCTATATCTTTTTACATATCAAACATCTTCTGTCATCATCTATTTGTGATCCATTCCTCTTGTTCCTATATTTATTTATATGCCATCCATCTATCATCTATCATTGGATCTACCATCATTATCATCAATCTATCACCATCTATGTCATCTACCACGAGTTCACACTGACTTCTGTTCACACTGAATTTTTCTGTTTACACTGACTTCTCTTTGCCCTGACGTCTCTTCACATTGATTTCCATTATCCTGACTTCTATTCACACTGACTTCTATTCACACCGTATCCATCAGCATTCTTGCAGCTATAATCTCAAAGACTGACCACATAACTTAGAAAAAAAGAAGATTTATTTTCTTATGGTTTTGGGTTCAGTCCATGTGAGGCCAGGGACCGCAGATCTCAGGGCCTGGTGGCAGGAAGCGGAGAGAGGGAGAACAGATGGTCTGTGCTTACATCATGGAGGCTGGAAGCAAGAGCGTTAGCCGGGGGAGGAGGAACCATAGATATAATCTCCAAGGCTGCACCCCAGGGACCACCTCCTCCAGCCACACCCTACCAGCCTACCAGTACCACCCAGGTAAATCCATTATAATGGATTTATCCACTTCTGGGATTATGCCCCTCATGATTCATGATATCAACCCTGAATATTAATAAATGAGCTAGTTAGGGGACATTTTATATCTAACCCTAACACACACTGACTTCTCTTCACCCTGACTTCTGTCCACACTGACTTCTGTTCACACTGACTTCTGTCCACACTGACTTTTGTTCACACTGATTTTTCTGTTCACACTGACTTCTGTTCACACTGACTTCTGTCCATACTGACTTCTGTTCACACTGATTTTTCTGTTCACACTGACTTCTGTTCGCACTGACTTCTGTTTGCACTGACTTCTGTCCACACTTACTTCTGTTCACACTGATTTTTCTGTTCACACTGACTTCTACTGTTAACACTGACTTCTGTTCACATGGACTTCTTGCCTTTAATCCAGCCTCTCAGGTTTCATTCCAGTCCTGCCCCTTGTTGGCAATTTCTTCATTCAACAGCAACAAACCTGATTCACATTGACCTCGGTGCATCTTTTTGTTGTGATGAAATACACATGACACGAATTCACCGTGTCCCCGCTGGCCAGCGTACAGCACTGTGGCATCTTGTGTGATCACACTGCTGTGAAACCATCGCCACCTTCCACCTCCACAGCGTTTGCATCATCCCAAAGTGGAACTCTTATTAAACGCATTAAACGCTGACTCCCTCCCCCCTCCCCCAGGCCCTGGGAACCACATCGCCCCAGGTGTTCTGCTCAGTTCCCTGTGTGCAACCACACCACCACACCGCAGCACACACTCTCCAGAAGCAAGAGACATAATTGCTCAGAAGTCCTCACCCCTGGCAGGAAGAGGACAGGGACAGGGGACATTAGGAAGGTTTGCTGCTGTCCCTTCCTGGCACGCCAGCCCAGCGCTGTCCCAGACACAAGGGACCTGAAGCTATCCCAGCAGAGCACAAGGCAGAGGAGGAAGGGCAGGGCCCTCGCCAGCACTGGGGGGGTATTTCACAGAATGCATTTTGCCTCCGGGTCAGGACTCCCCTCTCCCTCCCCTTTGTGTGTGTCGTCTGGCGTTCATTTTCCCTATTGAAGACTCAGTTCTCATTGGTACCGGCCGTTCCTCCGAAGAGAACACCTGTTTCCTCGGCTGCACTGGAGAGCTTTCTCTTTGCCTCTGGCTTTCAGCAGTTTTACCAAGATGCCCAGGCGAGCGCCCTGAGACCTCCCCATCTCTGTTCTCAGTTCCTTCAAGCTTGGCTTGAACTCATCCATTGGTTGTTGGAGACGGCTGTGGGTCTTTGTTCCCTCCATGACAGCTGTCCCCCCATCTTCTCTTTCTCCCTCTGCGCCCTAATTCCCCGTACATTAGACCCACTCACCTGGTCCCCGTCCCCTGCGCTCGCTGCCTCTAGCTCTCCGTGCTGTGTTGATTCCTGTGTTCTCTGCATGTCCCAGGTGGTGTAACGCTTCCACACTCTCCTCACCCCCTCCTCTGCCGTGTGTAATTCACGCCCGAGTTCTTACTTTCACATGTGCATTTTTCATTTCTAGATCTTGCACGTGGGGATTCTTTTATTATTAGTGCAATTGTCACTTCTCTAGTCCGTTTGCCATCTGCTCACTGGGCACTCTAATGGAGCATCACACATATTTTTAAAGAGCACCCCAGAATTCCCATGGTCTGTTTCTACTGCATGGTTTTTGTTGTTGTTGTTGTTTGCGGCATTGGGGATTGAACTCAGGAGCATTCTATTTCTGAGCTACATCCCCAGCCCTATTTTTTATTCTTTATTTTGAAACAGGATCTCACTAAGTTGCTAATGGCCTAAGTAGCTGAGGCTGACTGCAAACCTGGATCCTCCAGTCTCAGCCTCCCAAGTACTGGGATGACAAGTGTGTACCACCACGCCTGGCTTACTGCATGTTTTTATTCTTGGTTTTGGGTAATTTTTTTCACGTGTTATTGTTGCTAGATAATTATCAATTGGATGTTGATTATTCATGTAAAACCTGTATAGATGGTTAGAGGGCGTGGGTGGATTACTTCAGGAAGCATTTTCTTTCTCTTGTGGCAGGCATCTGGGTGGGGGCCCATCATCTGAACTGAATCAGGAGTGAGCTGAGTAGAGGTTAAGTGTCAGTTTCCTTCTTTTTCCTTCCTTCCTTCCTTCCTTCCTTCCTTCTTTCTTTTTTCTGTACTGGGGATTGAACTCAGGGACATTCTACCCCTGAGCCATACCCCCAGCCCTATTTCATTTTTTGATTTGGAAACAGGATCTTGCTAAGTTGCTCAGGACCTCACTAAATTGCTGAGGCTGGCTTTGAACCTGCGATCTGCCTGTCTCAGACTCCCAAGTACTGGGATTATAGGCATGCGCCACCACTCCTGGCTTTGGCTTCCTCTTTAACCTATTGCTAAATTAGCCAGTGAATATGTTTTGTGTTTAGAATCACAAATTAGAGGTCACTCTGTATGGCTTAGCTCAACCTAGGTAGGGAAATATGAGCCCAAATCGTAGCATTCTCAGCCTGTGTTAGCTGAGAAGCCGATGAAACACAAGTCCTGCCCGGGGGTGTCAGAGTCCTGGGTGGGGAGTGGGCAGGCTTGCTTTTCATGGAGAAGAGGTTTGGGGGTCTATCCGAGGAGACAAGCTCCTTTGGGGGGGGGCACGCGCTCTGTGTGTGCTTTATTTTAGCCCAGTACAATTCCTTGAGTTCCCAACTTGCAAGGACAAACCAATCAGACATGGGGAATAGTCCTTGTTAATCTGACCACGTGGGGGCTAGGGCTAAGTGGAGAACAGGTGCTAGTCGAGAGTCCCCATTTCTAGCACAGCAGCTACATGATTGGTCTTCTCCCTCCTTTCTCTCTCTGTCTCTTCACCTGTCTGTCTCTCCCTTCTTTCTCTGGTGTGTAAAATGATTAAGGTGGTTGAAACATGCATGTGGACTGGAAATAATTAAAAAACTTCATGACTCAAAGTAAGAATTAAATGTTTAAGCTACAGAATACAGAGCATCTGTGGAGACCCCCAACCAGGTTTGTACAGATTGGCATCTGGTTATATTTCCTTTATTTATTTTTGCAGTACTGGGAATTGAAATCAGGGGTGTTCTACCTCTGAGCTACTCCTCAGCCCTATTTTATTTTTTATTTTGAAGCAGGGTCTCACTAAGTTGCAGAGTGCTTTGCTAAGTTGCTGATGCTGGCCTCAGACCGGTGACCCTCCTGTCTCAGCCTCCCAAATACTAGAATTACAGGTGTGTGCCACCACACCCAGTTCCTGTGACGGTTTGGATTTAGAGTGTCCCCCTTGACCTCACAGAGACAAGGCAGCCATGTTGGAGGTGGGGCTTGGTTGCTGAGGAGGGGTCTCTGGGGGTGTGGCCTTGGGGATTATATATGGTCTCTCCCCCTCCTGCTCTCTCTTGCTTCCGGGTCTCTATGATGTGAGAGCAGAGTCCCTGCACACTCTCTGCTTCCCGCGTCAAGCCCTGAGCTCCATGGACTTCACCCTGGACTGAACCCCAGAAGTCTCCACAACCGTGAGTGAATCAATCTTTTCCCTCTAAGTTGTGGTGGTCAGGTGTTTTGGATTACAGCAGTGAGAATGTTGACCCTAACAGGTCTCCACTCCCAGCACGCGGCACCCCTAGAGTAGTTTCTTGTTGGTATTGTGGTAGAAGCAGGAGGACCCTCGGGTGGGCAAGATGTCCTATCCGTGGCCCCTGCCAAATGGTGCTTTCACACAAGAAAGAGCAGAGGACATGCAGAAACTATAGGCTGCGTTCGAGTAAGGGCCACCGAGTAGTCACTTCCTACTCTAGGTATCACACTAATTTTTAAATGAATCTAATATGGAGTTTACTTCCGCGTCCAAGCCCATAAGCTCAGAGGAGAATTGCTGGTTACAGGGCATAACCAACATTTCATATTTGGCAGAGTAACTATAACTTTGTAACAGATTACATCGAGCTGCTCATGTTTAGAAACAGGAAGGAATGTCACTAATCCCTGTTTATTCAACATTCTTGAGCAAAAATCAAAGCATAAAAATAATATTGGCTGCAGGCATGGTGGCGCACCCTTGTAATCCTAATATTTGGGAGGCTGAGACAGGAGGATTGAAGGTTCGTGGCCAGCCTCAGCTACTTAGTGAGGCCCTCCGCAACTTAGTGAGACCCTGTTTCAAAATAAAGAATAAAAAATAGGACTGGGGGTGTAGCTCAGAGGTAGAATGCCCCTGGGTTCAATCCTCAGTACTGCATTAAAAAAAAAGAAAAATAAAAAATTGGCTTTATGTGATTGTTACCCTGACAACCTGTGTTCAGCGACAGTACTTGCATTTGTTGATTCCGGCAGGAGCAGAGGCAGGTGAGACGTGCTTCGATTGTCAGCCAGCACCCTCTCCTGAGGAGCTGGGAAGGCCGGGAAGTTTTTAAAGCTGTCTAATCTACAAACCTAATTTCATTTGCCAGGGGCTGAAAATACTCCGTAGGCGGCTATGATGAAATATGTTCTACTTCAAAAACAAACTTGTTTCTGCAGCCTGTTAGCCATTCAGAACTCCCCTTACGCACAAATCCTTAAACAGATCTGCTGGATGTCAATTACTTAATTAAAGAATCCTTGTACAACTTCTTCATGGCTATCACAGTGAAAACGGCTGGCGTTAGAATCCAGCGTGTACAGGGAATAATTCCCCGAGTCTCCTCCAGAAGTGTGCAATCATCCTGCTTTAATACAAGTGACCCGAGGCTATTTCACAGGGCAATTCTAGATTGGATCAGGCTAGGCGGATTGGGGATATGAAACCTCTAGAACTTTGGTTTGTTTAGAATGTGTTACAAAATTGTCTTCTCTGATACAATTGAGCTCTTATTATAGCTAAGCCCCTGAAATGCTTTATTTCTTCATGCAAAACTCCAGGTTAACTGTCTTGACTTAGCACAAGCAGCCATCTGAAAGGCTGGATGGGGAGCCCTAGGGAGGTAGAGGGAAGTCCCCAGATCTGCTGGGAATTGGGGCGTTTGGGTTCTGGGGCAGCCAGCCCAGGCTCTTGTCCTCCTGCTCTGAGGTCCGGAACGCAGTGGCACTGTGGGCCAGGCTGCAGCCACTGCCTGGTGCTTGCAGCGACACGAGGCAGGAAGGATGGCTTGGACACCGTGTGGTGGAGTGGGGTTTGAAACAGGACGAGGCAGTGTCGAGAGGGGCAGGCACCTCTCAGTTGGGCACTGGCAGAAGAAAAGCTTAGAGCAGCTGGGAAAGATAATCCAGATCTTTCCTGCTTCGTACTTACCCTTGTCCCCGGGTATAGCAGTGGTGAGGGACCAGGTAAGACAGCGGTTCCCTGGTCAGTGTTGCTCACTGTGACATGTGCCCATTGCACATGGTGGCAACCCTCTTGGCTGGCAGCTCCTAGGGACCGTGCTTCCTAGGCCAGGCGTGATGAAGTCCTTCGTCCACAAGCCTCAGGCTCCACCCGCATCGGTGAAACAGCGATGGCTGCTCACTAACCTGCAGCTAGGCGAAGGACGTCTGGGGTGTGCCACAGCCCCAGCATCACTGGGAGGGTCTTGTACCTGGTGGTGGAGCCTGAGTGCAGGGCTCATGATTTTTTTTAAACTTATAGTCTTTTGAGCATAGCCTCCCAAACATAGACGTTGTTGGAAGAATATTTATTGAGTCAATGACAGACGCACAGAGGAGTCAGTTCTGTGCACCACCAGTATGTAAGAATAGTGTGAGTATTCAGGGCCACACGCCCTACTGGGAGCCAGTGACACACAGAGGAACTGATCAAGTTGTCTCTCGCCCTCCGATGGCTCACATGGATCACAAGGCGGTTAACACAAGCGTTCTGCTTAGAGTCGTGTATGGTAGTAATTACAGGCTGAGTGTCCCCTGGGACGGGGAAGCAGGAAGTGAGGGTTCACCTGGGGAAGGACAGGGACCCTCAGAGGCAGCAGCCGGGGGCACTTCAAGCGTCGAAGGTGCTGAGCACCTGGGTGAGGGGCCTGTCCTTTAGAGAGACTGGCAAGTGCCAGGCAGGGCCCGAGACAGAGGACCCAAGTGCTTCGGAACTGTGGGCAGCTCCTCAAGGCTCAGGTGCCGGGCACAGGAGGTTGAGGGAGACAAGGGGCCCAGAGAAAGGCGGGCTCCCATCAGAAAGAGTTTTGTATTCTTGGCGGGGCCACTGGAATTTGTTAGGAGCAGTCATTGGGGTGTTTGGATTTCAGAAACATGTGATCTGGGGGCAGGAGTACTGGCCAGAGGACCACAGGATTGATTGTGACCATGAAGATGCCAAGGGAGGGAGGGAGGCCAGCCCAGGGGCCATGGGTGCCCACGCAGAGGCTCAGTTCCAAAGACTGGTGGCTTCAGGCTAGGTCCTATGTGGGGTGTTACAGGTGGGTGGGACCTTAGGGACCCCTGGGAAGGCTCACTGGCCAGGCAGGCTTGGTGGCCTCGGGGCTCTCCCACACCTGGAGTGTCCATCCACACAGTGCTGGGAAACTAGAGAAAGGCCCAGGAGTTGGAGCAGGGCTGACCTGCTCTATGCTGCAGAGGGACTACGTGTGTTTGAACGTAGTCTGAATCTTTCCTGAGTCTCTGCCACACACAGTGTGTTGCTGGCATAACATTGAATTTCTCACACCCGAAATTGCTAAAGACCATAGCGGTGTAATGTGGTAATTTGGACGTGGATTTTCATCAGCACTGGACTCTAATCGTTCGGGCCAACTCCGTTTAGTCAGTTTTCAGCTACAATGAAAGCTACGAGGAGCGCTCTTGTTATGGCCACACAGCAAAGTCTGAAGGAGTCAGCGTTCTCTAAAATCTTTTCCTCTTTCCCAGTACACATCTGTGCAGAGCTCTTCACCTTAATTAAGAAGCAAGTAATGATTCTCAGAGCCGATTAAGTGATGCTAAGAGCTCACAAGGTAAAAAAATAATCAGAAATGAGGAGCAGGAATCTGCTCAATATTCTATTTTCAAAAGCAACTCATTTACACTCTCAGTAACTGAAACAAGCTAAAAGCCTTCTAAGTTTTGCATGAGCCATCTCCCAAGCTTTGCTTCTTGCTTATTGCTCCTCTTAAGTAATAGAATATTATTGTTTCTTGAGAAATTTAGGCTTACAAAAAAAGTTGAGCAGAAAGTACAGAAGGTTTGCATAGACCCTCCCACCCTTGCCCAGTTTCCCTTACCATTATCCTCTTGCTCTGGTATGGTACTGTGTATAATTGATGCTCCAACAGTGATGCGTTATTATGAACTAAAGTTTATAGTTTACGTTTCAGTTCGTTACTTTTTGTGCTATACATTCATGGGTGTTGGCAAACGCAATGACATGTATCCACTATTAGGGCATCAAACAGTTTCCCTGGCCACAGACCCCTGTGTGCCACCTGTTCACCCTCTGTCCCCGCAGCCTGGGCAGCCGCGGTCTTCCCATTCTCTCCTCGGGTTTTCCTTTTCCAGAAGGTCAAGTGTGTATGTACACACGTGTACAGTGTGCGTACATTTCCAGATCAGCTTCTGCCTCTTAGTAATGTGTCTTTATGTTCCCTTCATGTCTCTGTGTGGCTTTTGTAGCTTATTTCTTGCTAACACTGAAGAAAGTTCCATCATCTGGTTGTACCACGGTTTATCCCTCCACTCCACCTACTGAAGGAATCTTGGTGCTTCCGATTTTGCCAATTATGAATAAAGCTGCTGTATTGGTCAGGGTTCACTAGACTAACAGAATTCACAGAATGAGCATATGGAAAAAGGGGTTTATCAGATCAGCTTACAATGTAGTCCCGAGTTCCGACTGCATGTGGAGAGTCAGAGGAACCAGTAGCTGGTCGAATGGTCTAAGAGCTCTTCGGAGAAACGATGGTGAAGTTTCAGTTCGAAGGGCTGGAGGCCGACGATCTCAGACGAGAGCAGAAGATCAAGAAGCTCTTCAGAGAAACGGCGAAGTTGGAGGCTGACGATCTCAGACGAGAGCAGATGCGTTTTCTTCGGAAAGAGTCGAGCATCCCTCTAAGCGGCTTTCTCCTTCTTTTATCTAACTCCTGCACCTATCAGAACCCTGCTGCCTACATTTAGGGAAGGACTTTCTGTTTAATCTGCTGTTATACACCCAAAGTCACATGATCTTGGGTGTGTCATGATCCGGTCAAATCGACAAATTAGATTAACTATCACAGCTGCTGTGAACGTCTGTGTGTTATCAACTCCTTTGGGTACCAAGGAGCATGATTGCTGGACCGAATGGTCAGTTTAACTAGAAAATTCTAAGCCCTTGGTGGTGCTATGGGTCTGGTTGTGTGGGTCCGAGTTGCTTGACTGGAAGGCCCCGGGTTTGGGGTTTGAGGTGTAATGATGAGATGGCTCTTGAATGAAAGGCATCTTTGGGTAAGATAATGCGGGGATTGCTGTTTCCGTAGGTAAGACCTCCAGCTACCAACTTCCGGTCGCTCAGGTCTCCTGGTTTAATGTAGGAATTCTGTAGGAATCAGAATTTAGGTCTTTGTATCTGTGTATTCATGACTTTGATATCTTGTTTATTCTGGGAGGAGATCACCACACTGTCTTCAGAAGTGGCTGCTCCCGAAGCCAGGGAGAGCTCCTGCTGTCCACGACCTCGCAAGCACTTGGAGATGTCCACATCCCAATTCTAGCCACTCTAATATGCGTGTTGTGGCATTTCACTATCTTAATCTGCAATTCCCTCATGCCACGATGTGGAATATCTTTTCAAATACTTACTTGCCATCTATATATCTTCTCTGGTGAGGTCTATGTCAATTTTTTAATTGTGTTGTTTGTTTTCTTACTGTTAAGAGTTCTTGGTATTTTTTGGATAATAGACTTTTTTTTTGTGGTGCTGGGGATTGAACCCAGGGGCATTCTACCTCCGAGCTATACCCCCAGCCCTATTTTTATTCTTTATTTTGAAACAGAGTCTCACTAAGTTGTGGAGGGCCTCACTAAGTAGCTGAGGCTGGCAGCGAACCCAGATCCTCCAGTCTCAGCCTCTCAAGTGCTGGGATTACAAGCGTGAGCCACCATGCCCAGCTGATAATAGACTTTTATCAGATAAATGTTTTCTGAATGTTTTTCCCTAGTCTATAGCTTGCTGTTTCATTCTCTGAGCAGTCTATCATACAGTAGAAGGTTTTTTTAATTTTAATGAGGTTCAACTTAATTTTTTTTCATGGATAGTGCTTTTGAAGTTATCTAAAATGATCTCACCAAACCCAAGGCCACCTAAATATTTTCCTGTGTTATCTTCTGGTAGTTGCATAGTTTTGGATTTTACATATAGGTCTTTGCTATATAATTTTTGCTGTGTATGAAAGGTATCAGGTCTATGTCCAGACTCATTTTTTGCATATGCAAAAATGCAAAATTAAAGTCCAGTTGTTCCAGCACTATTTATTTAAAGCACTCTCTTTCCTGCATTGAATGTCCTTTGCCCCTTGTCCAAGATCAGCAGACAGTAATTACGCGGGTCCATTTCTGGGCTCCCTTCCATTCCATTATCTGTGTGTTTGCTCTTCCAGCAGCACTGCCCCACCTTCGTCCCTGCAGCCTGTCCT
Organism: Glis glis; assembly: GCA_004027185.1. NCBI lineage: Eukaryota > Metazoa > Chordata > Mammalia > Rodentia > Gliridae > Glis > Glis glis. The sequence goes on along the minus strand of PVJS01007555.1, from coordinate 22,321 downwards.
TGGCGTGAGGCCAGTGGGATCCCTCCTCTGACTCTTTCCCCTTCAGTATGGAGGGGGTTATTCTGGGTCTTTTACCTCTCTGTAGAAACTTTAGAATCAGTTTGTTGATAACCACAAGATAACTTGCTGGGATTTTTATTGAGATTGCCTTGACAATGCTTTTGAGCTTAAGATTTTAATAGCTCATGGCCCCTGTATTAGAAACCAATTGACTTTTGCATATTAAACCTGCTGCAACTGCTTAGGAGTTCCAGGCAATTTTGTTGGTGTTTTAGTATTTTCTGCATAGATACTTGTCATCTGCAAACAAAGGTAACTTTTTAAAATTCATTTCTTCCCAATCTGTATACCTTTTATTTCCTTTTCTTCTCTTATTGTAGTAGTCAGGACTCCGAGTCTGACGGTAGACAGGAGGTGTGAGGGAGGACCTCCGGCCTCGTCTCTGATCTTAGCAGGAAAACGCAGAGTTTCTCAAAATTAGATGCAATGTCAACTGTAGGTTTCTTGTAGATGCTTCTCATCAAGTTGAGAGAGTTCTTCTGTTCCTAGTTAGTGAGAGTTTTCACCAGGACTGATGTTGGATTCTTTGAAATGCTGTTTTCTGCATCTATCGACACCATTGTGTGTGGTTTTCCTTCTTTGGCGTGTTGATGTGATGGCTGCTTGAACTGGTTTTCCAATGTTGAATGTTGAGCCAGCCTTGTGCTCCTGGGTAAATCCCAGTCAGCTGTGGTGGGCAATTCTTTTACAGTTGCTGGCTTTGATGTGCTAATATTTGTTGGGGTGTTTGCTTTGTTCTTGAGACACTCTTTGTAGCTTTTCTTTCTCGTGATGTCTTTGTTTGGCTCTGGTAGAAGGGCAAAGCTGCTTCATTGAGCCAGGACGTGCCCCCTTTGCTTTTGTTGTTGACACTACAGAGGGTGTATAACATCTTCCTTAAATATTTGGTAAAATGCACCAGTGAACCTACCTGCCTGATGCTTTCTGTGCTGGACGTTTATCAATTATGAAATCAATTTCCTTAACAGATCTAGGCATATTCAGATTATTTCTCCTTTTTTGAGTTTTGTTGGATTATGTTTGTGAAGGCAGTGGTCATTTTCATCTAAAACATTTAATTTTTAGACATAGAGTTATCAATAGTATCCCTATTCTTATAATCCCTATAAGATATGTAGGAATGGTCTTTCTTTTATTCCTGATATTAGTAATTTGTGTATTCTCTTTCTCTCTCTCTCTCCCTCCCTCCCTCTTTCTCTCTCCCCCCCTCTCTCCCTCTCCCCCCATCTCTATCTCTATATCTCTCTCTGTGTATGTATACATATATATATACGTATGTGTTTTGCAGTGCTGGGGATGGAACTCAGAGCTTTGTGCATGCGAGGCAAGCATGTTAGCACTAAGCTATCCCCTTAGTCTCCAGCTTTTTTCTCGGAAGAGGAGAGGGGCAACTTCTAAGTGCTATCTATACACGCTGCATGAGAAAGCGGAACTACTCATATCTGTCTTGTGGTTTTTACCTAAAAGGATCTATAGATCTATAGCAGTGATTTTAAATGAGTACCACATTATTTTTTGGGAATGCTATTGACTTCTGAAAATATTGTTAAACCATGTGTGCTTCAAAGGACACAGTTCCAAATGAAATGCCAAGTAAATTAAAACGTTTATCAAAGGGTTATGGAATTAAAAAAGAAAAATATTTAAAGGTTTTGTTTTGCTGGTCATAAGTGTGTTATAGAAAGATGTACTGCATCTAAAAGACTAAAGTATTCTTTCTATAGTCTCAATTTATTAGCTCTGTGTTCTAAATTCAATTTCTCAGCAGAAAGCTTTTATAAATCATGACCATAACCCAGTGAGTTAAACTGAAAGGACTTGTGAATGGTTCATTTCCCTGATGGTTCTGTTTTACTAGAATTCACACACTCCAACCAATTTTTGGTAGAAATTCTCAGCCAATTGCGTAGATTTCACTGAGGGAATCTGGAAAATGGCCTTACCCATTCTGACAGTGACTATTAAGGACAGAAAGCAGCAGGGACCCAGCATGAGGCCCTGGCGTGGTGCTCACCCCACTGGGGAGGCCGCCGAGAGGGCAAGGTCTCCCTCCAGCGTGGGCCATGCTGCGCGGGGGCTGGGGGCAAGCGTCCACGAGGGAGCCACCTACCATCGCATCCTGCTACAAGAAGGAGCAGGTGGAGAGAAGGCAGGAGTGGACACAAGAAAGTGCAAAGTGTCTATGAGGGTGATGAGACTCGTAGGCACCTGGCAGGAGGCAGAAGGAAGGACGGGCCCGACTGTGGGACAGGGTGGAGGGGGGCTGTTGCTGAGGCAGAGAGGAGGACCCCAGGCCCACCTCCCAGGGCATGACACACGGTGGCAGGCAACTCCAGTGGGGAGGGTGGCGGGGCTTTTCCTTCCCTGCACACAGGCACGCGCGGCCTGTCTCGCCGCAGTCAGGCCGCCATGGTCAATGTGATTACCCTACGTGTCTGTTTTCATTGCAACTCAAAGGAGCATAAAACCACCATTAGCTAAATACGGTAGTGTTTATTAATTATAAATTCATTCTAATCTATGCCGTTTTGCATACAGTTTCAATCTATCGCCTTAAGGAACGTCCATTTCTTAATAGAGAAGTTGATATTTCAACAATGAAATATATAATGGAGGAAGAGTGTAATTTTTTTCTTGATAAAACTCTTTGGTTCATATATTTTTTTTCTGAGTTTAAAATAACACAAGAATCCACTCCAATAAAAAGGGAACATGACTTTTCTCAAAAAATTTAATGGCAGAACTATTTACAGGTGATGAATGTTAGCGGCAAAGAAATCAAACGGAAGAGGCATGATAGAAGAGTTTGGGTACAAACGGTGGGCGGGTTTCTCTTACAATCAGCTGAGAGTGAAAAGAATTCATGGGGGGAAGAAAACTCCAGAAAAAAAGAAAAAAAGCAACCCTTAAATATGTTAAAATAATGACGCACATTTTGATAAGAGGTTTTGAACAGGTAGCAAGAAGCTGTGGTGGTGACGACTGGTATACTGTACATTCAGTTGGGTATCCTGCATGCTACTAAATAGAATTTATCAAAAGAACCATAAAAGCATGAGAAAGAGAATTACAGAAAATAGTTCCGGTGGTGTGTAACTCTGTACAGAGATCGAGTATTTGGCACTCTGTCTTCACTGTTGATAGGATCTCATATGTATATTTATTTATATATATATATGTATATATATATATATTTATATACTTTTGTTTTAAACTCTTAACTAAACAGCTAGTTTCCTGTTCTAGCATTCCTTGAGTTTCTACAGGAGGCGCTTAGCTCAGTCCTTGGGCCACTTGTGGGTGTTCTGGTGTGGAGCGTGGAGGTGGAAGGACCTGTCCTTCATACAGGACGGACCTGTCCCAGATGGGAGTGACTTACAGGTAGAAAAAAAGAGGTCTAAGTAGCCCAGGCCTTACTCTTTGAAGTAAGGTTCGGGAAACCTTTTTGAATTAAGCAAAGCAGCTAGGGAGTGGAGCGAGGGAGACATTCACACTGAGCCCTTTGAAAGTGACAGGACCAAGTTAATGGAATGACTGGGGCTGGGCTGTGGTGGTGAGTTGGGGTAAATCGGGATGGGTCGATGGCTTTACGAAGTTGCACAGCCAACCTCAGAGCTTCCTTCACCGTATCGCAGACGTGAGCCAGTGTGCTCTCCAGGGAGACCACGGGCTGCTCGAAGACACACACCGGTACAGGAAGCCCAGCACACACGTCCTGCACTGTCCCCGCTCCCACATGGCGTGCAGGCTCGGGCGCCTGGCCCTCAGGTTTGGAAGGAGCACCAGTGTTAGAGTCACCTGGGAGCTAAGGAGCAGGAGGTGATGTCGCCTTGGCTTGTGTGCATACAAAATCTATTAAAAAGTAGTTTTTAGCGAGCAACTCACATTTCCTCTGCAAAGAAGTTTTCTGCCAAGTGTTTAGACTGAAACTGGAAATAACTGAGCACTGGATAAAATCGCCATGGTTAGGAGAGTGGTTCATGGAACTGTGGACCTCTTTCTGGGTGGTTGGGAGGAAAAGAGGCTATTTCTCAGAGCATCGCACAGTCCACACCACATCTCTGAAGCGTGGGGGAGAACACAGATGAATGAGAGTCAGCCCACACACCTGAACGATGTCGGCCGGCCCATCTGGCTCCATCCCCGATGTTCCCATGGACTCATCTTTCTGCTTCCAAGTTGGGTTTCTCTCTGTCACTTTAAAGTTTAGTGCCTGTTCATTTCATCTAAGAGGCAGCCAGGCTTCTCTGACGGTGAAACATTGACTATTTCTGGTTGGAGCTTCATTCTTGGAAGCATCTAGAAACTGAAATCAAAGCCAGCGGGAAAACAGAACGCCCTCCATCATTTCTGCATATCCAGGTGCTCAGGAAGCTGGCGTTCAACCTCCTGCTCAGACCCAATGGATCCCAGCACACATGCCCCTCGCCCACACCCCTCCAGGAGGCCCGACCATCTGCCAGGTGTTGATACCCTGCCTTGACATTTAACAGTGTCCCTTGACTTTTCCGGAGCTGGAGTAGTGCCCAGGGGAGGCGAGGGCATGGGACCCGGGACAAGAACTTGTGCATTTGCCTGTTTCAGGAGCTCAGACATCAGAGCCACAGGTCTGTCTCACACCCTGTCTGCCAGGAAATAGGGGCAGGAGCTACAACTCCCGCCTTACAGAGGAGAACATCGAGGCCTGGCGTGAGATTGGCTGGCTGCTGCCTGAATGAGAGCCAGGCACCTCGACAAGCTGCCTCCAGATTCCTGGTGACTTTATGTTTCTGGAAGATTCTGCAGCACAGGGTGAGGGATGGATGGATTTCATCATTCTACTCCCCCATCTCTGAAGATACTTGCCCATCACAAACAGATCCCCCTCCCCATCTCTTAAGTGCATGGTCTCTATGGTTTGGAATCCTGTGTTTGACCCAAACTTACCAAGAAGTATAAATAAAAATGCATATAAAAACAAGAGAGCCTCAGAAAGTGCCAAGAAAGTGTCATTTGAAAACTATAAAAACTATAAAACTAGACTACTAAGGTAGTTTGTCTTAAACTACCTTATTAGTATGCTCAATCTGCAGTTAAAAAAAAAAAGTCCATGCCTAGAGAAGATGGCCGGGAGGGGAACACGCAGGAAGGAGGGGAATTTAGCTATCGAGGCCCATTCTGGGAAGTGTGTTTCTGTGCTACTATGCAGGCTACTCCGGTGGTCAGGGGTGTGGCCACAGGGACAGGTGTCTGGGTGCCCTCCCACATGCCCTGCTCTTTCAGGCAACGCATTTATGTTAGCATGGGACATGTGCCCTCGAGATTCTACTTCCTCTCCCTCCAAGATCCAGAGGGCATCTCTGTCACAAACGGTGCTGGTCCTGCTGCTGACTTGGGTCAGCCTGAGCCAGCCAGATGTGCCTGTGGTGGCTTCTGTCCCTTTGGACGTTCTGAGGTACCTGCCAGAACTCAAAACAGGATTGACTGGCATTCCTGGAAGACAGAAGCTCAAACCAGACCTGTGCCCCCCCGACGGCCCGCTGCTGGCTTCTAATCTCCAGGGCCTCAGGCGGGTGGGCTCGAGCTTGATGGCGCCATTGCCAGTTGCAAAGGTCTCCTGGCTCAGAGGACAGCGTGCCTCTCCTGCTTCCAGCCTGCCGCCAGAAAGCCTTGCCCCTGCCTGACACTGTTCCTGAGAGAATGTGTGCAGGAGCTGCTGCAGGGGCTGTGGCAGTCTACAACATTCCTGGGCTTTCCAATGGCATTCTGTCCTGGGGCAGGTGGGGCACCTAGCGGGACCTCACGGGCTGTGGTGAAGAGTGACTATACAGACTGCAGCAGCTTTTAATTAAAGTGCTGCAGACACTGGTTCCTTAGCATGGTATTCAAAAGGCAAAAAAATTAAGACAGGGCCAACAGGGACAGAAACCCCAAGAGCGATCAAAACCCGTGCATTTGTGAGCTTTGGAATTGTCTTCTCATCATGAACCTTTGGCCAAGTCCATGAGAGCTAGCAGGAAGAGATCCCTTCCACTCTGCAGGTTACTGATTTTATAGGTTAAAAAAGTGGCAACCTTAAATGGAATGTTCATTTTTCCTAATAAGTTGCCTTTCTATTAAATACTTGAAGTCTTTAAGGATTGGAGTGGAAAACATAGACATTTCCCTTTAAACAAAAATGTGACTTTTTTTTGGTATACAACAGTTCACCGCTTTATACCCCATTCTAGGATGGTGATATGAATTTGCAGAGGAAAAACAACATGAACAATCATTACTGCTGAAAGCTAGCTTTATATCAAGGGTAAAGACAGACGGAGATGTATGGGGTGAGTCGCGCCGGAAGCACTCCATGGACACGTGGCTCTCTCCTTTTCTGGGTCTTGCTTGTTATGCTTGTGTTTTGAGGGTTCAGCTAAGGCTCAACATGGTGATGTCAGCCTGCTGGTGTGAGGAAGGCGCCCTGGTCCCCCACTTGCTGGCCACATCTCTAGGAACACAGGTGTGGGTTCCAGAGAACATTGACTTGCAAGACCATGTTGATCCGGAGATGGGGCATGTTGTCATTTCCAACCATGCCCTCAAATATATCCACGGGCTTTCATTAACATTTTATTTCAGCTGTAATGGAAGGGCCACACAGGGCTGTACGCTATGCACCTGCTGGAAGTAACTGGAAGGAGCCTGCCTGGGGAGCCACAGCAGTGTCACGGAAGTGTTGATTCCTTTGCACAGACGACACATAAACATGGCTTCTCTTCACGTTTCACGGCAGAACGTCACCTGCAGGAGCACTGAAGGTCTTGCACTTATCCGGGGGACAGGAGCGGGGACGCTCCATCAGACCTAGCAGTAAGTGTCTGCTTAACTACTAAGGGATCTTTGGAACCTAGTGAACCAAACCAGAGGGCACATTCTCCACTTCAAGTCGGCGACCGCGGCGACAGGCTCATCTGCTCACCGAGGGGTGGTTGAGGCCACGACTTTTGGGGATTGTCAAGTAAAAAAAATAATGAGTCTACAAAACATAAAAATTAATCCAAGTCCAGTGACTCCTTCGTTCAAGTGGGGACTGTAGAATCTGTGATCTAAGAAAAATAGTTACTGTCTAATTTGCTTCTACGTGTTCTGAATAAGCTCGAAGAAATGAGATAAAACCCATCAGCTGCCGGAGATGAATGTATGTGTAGAGGGGGCGTGTGCGTATGCGTTTACGTTTCCTTTATCTAGGAGTATACGCTGAGTCTGCTCATCTGGTTGCATCTAAATACTAGCTCCTCTTAAACAGCACATCACTTTAAAGCCTAAAATGCCACTACTTACAAATACACTTGCTTTTAACATGGTGGAGAGAATACAGGAAGAAGCAATGTTATTGTACACTGTTCAGGAGTTAGGTATTTATTTAGGTAGAAAAACGCTTTGAACACTCTGGGGAAATAGGATTCAGTTATAGAAGAATATTTCAGGGATTTTTTTTTTTGCATTTTTCAAGGATATACATTCGTACTGATTTTTGCTTCCAAATATATTTTAAGGCTGTTTGGTAAAATATATACCAGATATGAGGCTCAATTTACAGGGTTTTGTTCTTACAGGGACTTCTTAACTACTCAGCTTTAGAAAAGTAAAACTTTGAAGCTCGACATGCTTAAACATCAACTGTGCCCCAGAGAACCCCATGCTTCGTGGAATGTAGACCATGAGGAGGAGAGGGGTACAGTCTCGGGACAGCCCCCCGCGTGGCCACCGCACCGAGTGCCCGCAGGACGAGGCTGTCCGGTGCAGAGGGAGCTGGGTGCATTTTAAAGTGCAAATCACGGAGGAAAAGAAAGTGCTAAGGGTGGTCACAAGCTTTCCATCTATGGCTAAGCACGCGGTGCTCCTGACAGCAGCAAGAGGAAGACCTGGTATTGGGTGGAGACATCGTAGCGCGCAATCCTGCCAGGACCTTGAGGGACACGAGGACTCTGGGGTCGGCACCCAGTGGAAAAGTCCGACAGGCTCTTCCTTTGAAGGAGTGGCCCAGTGACAGAGTCGCCTTGGGACAGCGACCACCGCCATCTGTGCTTAATTCTACACGGAAGGCCTACTGCTCAGAGTGGCTCCGACTCTCCTCTGGTGCCCGTCAGAGTCAGGAAAACTAATTGCTTTTCTTAAATTGCACAGCTGGAAATCGCCACATGTGACCTTTTCCCCTTCATGTCTAACACAGGCAAGAAATAGATTCTTGACTTCTGCAATACTGCATAGGACGAAAGAATTCTGAAAAAATACGAGTGTAAACTACATTTCTTCCTTACCATTTAAACGGAGATGTACTTACCACTCACATTCATATTTCTTATACTTTTTTTTACAACATCACAACTGTCATTTTAAACAAGCAAACTTTTTTTTTTTAAAGAATACCCTGGAAAATCAACTGATAGAGCAACTTGAGAATGTATATATACACATATATAAAAAAAATACCCACATGTAGCGTAAGTGGAGAAACTTAAAGGAAGTGCTCTATGTGATGTTTTAAGTTTCAAAGGAATAAAAAAACGCAATGACTGTTTCCTAGGAGTGGACGGTCTTTCTCTCCACGCTCCATCCCGTTTTGGGCATCGTCCCCTCTTGGGGACGTCTGCTTGGTTTTGAATGTGTAGACGTCATGCTGGGTGTGACTGTCTAGTGGGTTCAGACCTGCAATCCCCTGGGCTTTGGAAACGTAGGGTGGGGAGCTGGGAGGTGGGAGAGATCCCCTCGTCACCGTGACTCGACACAGGAACCTAAGGCTTTCTATTGGAGACAGCAGGGCGCTGCTCAGCGGGGCTGGGGAGAGGGGCTGGCAGCTAACGGGGGAGGGGTCTGCCCTTCAAGTTAGCACCTTCCACTGGTGTCTAATGCCTCTCGTGAGCGGTGAGATGCACCCAGGTGTAGTTATTTGTTATTCTTACCTCTAGGTATCACACGGTTTATAAAAATATAAATAACAAAGTGTAATCTGGGTTCCATCTCAAGGGGCGCATCTGTGGTCCTCTGGGAACACGGAGGTGAGCGGGTTCTCACCGGCCCGTCCGCCAGAGCGGATGGTACGCCAGGCCATCGGTTAAGAACGTCATTCTTGCCGTGAGCTCAGCAAACCGAGGAGGTGAAAAGCATTCTAGGTGTTTATGTACAAAGAACGCGACAGGGAGGGTGTCTTTAGTGGAGCCGATGAGACACGTACCAGGTAGGCAATAAACTGTACAGGCATTTCGTCAAAAAGAACAAAAGCAGGTAAGTGTCGCCGCCTCCTGTCTGGTCCTCAGAGCCGGGTCTGCGCCTCGGGGATGTAGATCTCGATGCTGTCGGCCCGCTCGGTGGCAGAATTCTGCCGGAAGGAGGCCGCCCTCTTGGCGGCCATGAGCCGTCTTCGGGCTTCTTGACGTTGCCGGTCGGGCAGGTCCAGGGACTTTTCTCTGGTAATGGGAAATTTCCCCTTGGGGGGCTTCTTTGGTATCGGAGGGGGCAACTTTCTTTCTTCCTGAAAAGCATTACAAGTTAAAAGTAGAGGTCAAAGTGGAGGGCCCACGGTGGGCAGAGTCCCTGGGGGCCCGGGGCCTGCGTGGGCCCTTTTTGGTTTCTGACTGCTCTGGGATGCTATTTGTTTTCTGTTCACCTTTGCCCTGCTCTCTGACCCCCCCCTGGTGTCAGCTTTGCCTTTTTGCATAGTATATAATATTCAAAGCTCCCACAGAGTTTGGGATAGTGTTTACAAATAAGGAAATAAATTCCTCATGCTAACCCCTGACACCTCCTTCGCCTCTGCTCTTGCTGGAGAAGTGCTCAGCCTGGTCCCCACACTCTGGGAAGCACTGTGTCCCATCTGAGCCCTGGAAAATCCCTGGCAGGGAGTGTGGATGCGGTCACCTGATGTCCTAATCTCACGTCGTGGCCTTTGCAGCGGACTCTGGGAGTCCAGGAACGTTCGTGGAGACCATCATATGTGGGTGGGTGTCCCAGAGAACCCTCGGCCAAATTCTCAATTCTTGCCCTAAAACCCCATCAGCACTGATGGTGTTTATGTGTCTAGATGATTTTTCACTTGCTTGGTAAAATGATGAAAATGATTATTTTTGACCCTTAGCTCGTATTCTCAAACAACTCGCATCAAAATGTGTGTGCCCTTTTCCAGAAAGATAAATTTTGCATCCTGCAACAAAGACATTGCACGATGCTCGTGACTGTTGAGTGAAGGGGTTGCGTCCAGCACTGTGCCATGCCCTTCAGTGTTGTTGCCGGACAGCAAAGCTGGATCTACCCCTGACATCAGACCTCTGCCTCCTGATGGCTTCCTTCCCAGGAAGAGCGCCCGGCAACAGGGGCCAGGACCCTGTCCTTTCCTTAGCAGGTGCCTGTCTCTGAGAAGCACCACAGACTCTCCTGCGTCTCGCTCCCTCCGCCCGCCTGTGTCTGACACTGGGGGAAGGACGGGCGTGTTTGTGCAGCCTGACCCAATGGAAGCCCCGACACCAGGACCAAGGAAGCTGTTCTGGCTTCTGAAACTTTGTGCTGTATTTTGCAAAGACGGAGGCCAGAAGCAGCGACTCTCTCCTGACTTCTAGCGTGCCTCTTCAACAGGGGTAATGAATTCTAAAAATGCAACTTCTGCCCTCAGCACCCAACCATATTCACCCATCTCTTCCCTCTCCTCCAGGCAGCCTCTACGGACCTGTGAGAAATGCACGCTGAGGTGCCTCGGGAGAGGCCCCGTGCAAGGGGCTGGGAAGCCTGCAGGCAGGCTGACACCAGGGAGGGTGGAGCCGGTGGCCCATCCCAAGACCTGCTCAGGGGGCAGGGCTCCTCTTTAGGGAGCTGGCTCACTTTCTGCACTGGAGTGCTGTGTCCTCAGCGAGGCCCGCCTTCACTTGAGAACCGTTCTCTGTGGATACCCGGGAAGATGTGCATGTGCTAGCCCTCAGTTGTGGAGGAGCAGAGCCGAGGGGGGATTGCTACAGGCACTTGGATGCCTCTGAGCTCTGCCTTGGCGCCCTCTTAGAATAACCCTTCCACTGCGGATCACTGCTTAGTTCCCGCACCTGAGCACCAAGCTGTGGCTTGCTGGACTTGCTTCCTCCCATCAGAAGCTCCCATGTCCCGTGCGTCCCACAGTCTTCCTTTCACCTGTGGCCAGGGGGCAATGGTGGGTGGTCCTGGCTGGCTAGTGGCACCTTTTGGGAAGCATTGATAACGACAAGACCTATGCTGGCCTCGTTCTAATTATCTAGCTATTTATCCTCACCTATAAATCAAACGCCACCTCCCAGTATGCTAGACTGATTTTCTTTATAACTTTATTTTAATGGACAGTGTCTAGAAAAATCAGACTACGATTATTTCCCTAAAATGTGTTGGGGAATCACTACTCATAGCTAACGCTGGCTGTCTACTGGCCCGACCAGAGGCACCTCCATCAGGGGGAAGGTAGGACCCAGGGCTCAAATAAATTTAATGCAAATTTTTAAGGGCCTGTTTTAAAGGCCCAGACTGACACATCATAGGAAGATTACATCCTCAGACTGTTCAATAAAGTTTAAAATGTGGCTCCATCTGTAAATCCAGGCAGGTAACTGGAAGCTATATTTGAATAGAAGATCATCATTGTAGCCAGACCTAACCCTTTACCTAGGGGAGGGAGATCATCCGAATGTGATCTAAGAAAGGTTTGATGGAAATGATTCAGAGGGCTTATCTCCAGAAGCAATGAGGTCTTGACTGGCGCCTTTGAGCAGTCTATGTCCAAGACACATAGAAAGAAAGGCACGGCTACATGTACACCATCAATCCCACTGTCCGTACCTGTGTGTGTGTGCATCTAACATGCACATGTAGCTGAAACTTGATCCTGTGCTAACTAAACGCAGGGAGACCTGTGGCTGTGTTGTACTTAAAGTGGACCATTTCTGCAACCAGATAAGGTGCTAGGATCCAGGATTGGTGTGTTGCCGGGACTGTCCCCCTATGGTGCAATTACTTTTCTTTCTTTCTTTTTCTTTCTCTTTCTTTTGATCTTTTTGCAGTGCTGGGGATTGGACCCAGGGGCATTCTACCTCCAAATCACACCTGCAGCCCTATTTTATTTTTTATTTTGAAACAGGGTCTCAGCTGCTGAGGCCGGCCTCGAATCTGCCATCCTCCTGTCTCAGCCCCCTAGGTACTGGGATTACAGGTGTGTGCCACTGCGCCTGGCTGCAACTACCTTTCTTTCAGGCGACTCTATCATCTTCCAGTCGTTGATCTTCAGCTGGTGCAGCTCGTCAAACTTCATGCTGACGTCCTCGACAGACAGCTGCAGCATGTCCCAGTAGCCCGCCAGGTCCTGCGACGTCGGCCTCGGCATGGCGCTGGGGTCCTGTGGACACACACGGGGAGTTTAGCACCGGGATGTCTTGGGGCTGCTCTTTCCCACATGTGCCACTGGGGAATCCTATCAGGAGGAGCCTGGCACATTCGAGTGCTTGAGCGCAAGTATGCAAGAGGGTTCAAAGCATGTAGCGAGTCCCTCCATCATTCCTGGTTGGAAATGCTGGTGATGGTGGCAGATATAGAGGTTTTTATTTTTGTGGTGCTGGGGATTGAACCCAGGGGCATTCTACCTCCGAGCTACACCCCCAGCTCTATTTCATGTTTTATTTGGAAACAGGGTCTCGCTAAGTTGCTGGGGTTGGACTCAAAACTGAGATCCTCCTATCTCAGCCTCCCTAGCACTGGGAATACAGGCGTGCACCACTGCGCCTGGCTAATATGGAAGTTTTTAAGTCCTTGATAGCTCATGAAAGCAACAGGGCCTTGTGTTTTGGTCACCTGTAGACTATTTGGGAGGGACAGGGCCTCATGTGTCTGTTCTAGTAGTGGTCACGGAAGCTGGTGGTGGGGAAATGGGCCAGGTCTGTTTGTGTCTGATCTGGTGGGTCTATTGGTGTTAGTAAGGATGACACTTTACAAATGTAATGTGCATTTAGTTTACTCCCACGGAGGGAGCACAGACAAGTAAATCCCTTGAAGGGACAAAACAGCCTCACCTAGCGACAGGTTCCCACACTTGGAAGGCTCAGGTGATGCCACCCAGGTGGTAGGCAGGGCCTGGGTCCGATGTCAGAAGGGCTGCCAACGCACCTGACACAAAATGCCTCCTTATCACCTGCCTCCTATTTCATCGCCCAAAGCAAGACGCAGAGCAGCCTTCTGCTGTCTGCATGCGTTCTTCTTGTGGACCACTAGAGGGCAGCCTCTGACCGCACACGGGGCTGAGGCCACACCTGGCTGGCAGAGGCTTGGCCTAAGGACCCTGGGGGCTCCCGCAGTTACAGGACACCCTGAGTGGCATCTTGTTCTGCTACTTGCATGGAGTGGTGAGGGGGGAGTCTCCCCAGGATTATTTGCATGTAGTCATGTCACAAATCACCTACACATCTCACCTTGAAGGATGTCTGCCTGGTGTGGCCCCTCTGGGAGGGTTCTGGTATTTCCTAGGGTCATTCCTTTGGCCTAGAGTGTAGTTACCTGCTGTTCTGGCTTGGATTTAGAATGTCCCTGTAGACCTCACAGAGAAGAGGCAGCCATGTTGGGGGCGGGGCTTGGCCAGAGGAGGGGCACCTGGGGGTGTGGCCTTGGGGGTTGTATATGGCCCCTCCTCCCCTGCTCACTGTCTCTGCTTCTGGGCTCTGTGATGCCAGCAGAGCCCTAGTGCTCTTCTCTCTCTCTACTCCCTGAGCTCGTCAGAATTCACCCCACCTAACATGGACTGGACCCCTGAAATCTCCAGGACTGTGAGCAAGGAAATCTTCCTTCCTCTAAGTTGAGGCCGTCAGGTGTTTGGATTACAGCTGTGAGAGTGCTCACGGAGACACCTGCTTAGACCTTCCAGCCACCACGGATGCTCCTGCACGCCGCAGGCCATTGACTTTGACCACAAAGACCTGTTTCTGTTTTCAGGGGGTCTCCCTCCAGGCCTGTCTCCAGCACCAGCACCCCCAAAAGGGTTTGGAGCTCTGGGTACTAGTCCTGGATAAAAACCCAAAGAAGAGGAAGTAGGCTAGCTGGATATCTCTAAACTCAAAACGCATCAAAGATATCAGGATGGGCGGTTTCAAGACTAGCATCAGCTGTTCTCTGGGGAGGCCATGAGCCTTTCAGGCATGAGATGAATATGCCTTCATGCAGTACGGCTTGGATTATGGTTTCTAGAGGGGCGACTGGGGCCTCCCTGACTCTGCGTAGCACACAGAATTCCTTCGCGGCCAAAACAGTTCCTGAAGATGGTGGGTAAGGAGTCGGGGAGGCAGGAGCTCGGGCAGTATGCGTGGTCCTGGATGCTGATACAGCCATGCATTTCTTTCAAGGGCTCAAAACCTTTCTGCTCCACTTTTTAAATGTCAATAAAACTTTATGCCATAGGTCACGTGTTGGTAGATCTAAGTTTCATGATGAACTTTGATGGGCTTGTTGGAAAACATTAGAGAAAACATGCTTTTAATGACCCTAATTAAAGATGTGGATTGGCAGCTCTGGGGTGTCTGTGCCCCTGCTGGGGGGTGAGAATGGCCCGTGTGTTCAGGGTCTCCATGCAAATTAACAAGCACAACGCAGCACAACCACAGCGCCTGTCACCCTGGCTACGACAGGCCCAACAGACACTTGTTTGCATTTCACTGAAAATGTTCCCTGTGGAAAAAGTCAGTATATGGATCATGAAACTGCCTATAGCGTCTATGGATACTTAGCTATTTCTCACAGAATTATGGGGATATTTTCTTTAGTCAAAGAAAAGTATGTATGTGTGTATGTAGAAATAGTATGCATAAACATATATTAATATCTATAGATAAGTATCCATAAACATACAAATATGCAAATATCAACATATGTATGCATAAGTACATATATGCATGGTTTTTCTTTGTGAGTGCCAGGAAGAAACAGGTTTAATGCCCAGTGCACCCACAAATCCAGTTCATGGCATGTTCGTCTCCATCCTGACTTCCAACTATAAAGGCCACCTTCTTCCTGAGCTCTCTCCTTTGTCTCTTCCTATGTCGCTGTTTGTGTCTTTATTTCATGGGGCCTCGGCTCATCGTCTTTACTTGTGGCTGTGGCCACAGCAGCCATTTACCCTTTTTCTCCTCATCTAAGGCTTTCTGGGAGAAAACCCAGTATCAGAGGCACAGGCTCACACCTCCCATGGTCCCAGGACTCGGGGCTCCCCTTCCACCAACCTACCCCTTATGGCCTCAGCCCCGGCTGCTCCCGGAAACCAGGGCTGGGTGTGTGGATCCCCAGTGCGTGGGTCCCTGGGTTGGGAGCTAGCTAGACATTAGCAGATGGGGTCGGCTGGGATGGACTGGACCGGCAAAGACTCACGTTGACCCCTCCCCTGTGGGAAGGGGGTGGAGATGGGGTTGGCTGGGATGAACCGGAAGTTCATCTGCAGAACCTTGCTCACCTTGACCTCCTGCCCTGTGGGCAGGGGGCGGAGAAACAACATAGGGTCCCTGAGGACAGTCACTCACCCCCGAATGTAATATTTGTAAATAAGGTGTCCAGGGGGGCTATAAGACCCGACACGGGGAACACTCCACACGGCTTTCCTTCCCCAGAAATGGGCTGCTCCAGACCCATCTCTGGAGGTAACTCCCTTTCCCCAGGCCGCCTTTCCATTCCTGGGAATGGCCCATTCTGGAAACTCCCTGGAGCGGGACCCTTTCCCCTCCCTTCGTGGTCTTTCTCATATGGCGCCTTCTCTTCTCTAAGTAAACCTCCTGCAGTCCCCATTTGTGTTTTCTGTTGAATGCTTTCCAAGCAGATAAGCAAGGACTGAGGTTGTGCGAAATACTTTTAAGATCTCCCACCCTGTAACAATAGGGCCAGGCGCGTGGGTCCCCGGGGCTGGGGGCGTGGGTGCTAGGTCTGGGCGTGTGGGTCCCTGGGGCTGGGCGTGTGGCCCCCTGTGGCTGGCAGTCCTCCTCCATGACCTCACTCTACGTCCACGTGCACTCGGGCACTTGAGCCACTGAGCAGATGGCCACCGTGTGGACAGACACCGCTCCGCTGTTGGGAGGGCGGTGGCCACGGAGCCACTCACCATGTTCTGCTGGCAGAGCCAATAGAACTGCTGGAACTTCTGTGACATGAGCAGCTGGGCGCTCCCCACGGCGCTGCGGATCTTCCCGAGAACTGCGAGAGAAGAGACAGGTCAGGCCAAGCGGGTGCGGCAGAGGCCAGAACATCGTATGCAGGAGCTTCATGCTGAGCCCCGCGAGCCCAGGGACTGAAGCTTCCGCAGGTGGCTCCATCCCCATCGGGAAACACGAGGGCCACCAAGTGCCAGCTGGGAGGAGCCTTTTTTAATTTATTTTTTCCCTGTTATAAAGTGATTTTATTAAATTGATTTGGACATACTGTAGGTCCAATAATTTCTGAAGATAACATTTATGGACTTTAAAGCTCGACATAAAATTAGTAGCTTCAAAAGTGTTATCCATATTCCCCAGCAACAGCATGATAAAATAATTCAACTATGTAGAAATATAGAACTCTAGGTCTAGCTGGAAACTCAGAAATCATGTAGCCTAATCTCCTCATTGCGTGAGAAAACTAGACTCAAAGATTAAGCGATTTGCCCAGGCTCATATACCTAATAGTAATAAAGCTAGAAATCAAACCAATTTCTCCTAAAACTAAAATTCTATCAGTGATTTTTCAACTGGCTCTGGCAGGAGCCTTTTTAAAAATTTTTTTTTGGTAATTGTTCTTTATTATAGTTGTTTTTGGTACACATATTTCCTTTGAATTCCCATGTAAATTTTAAAATCAACTTGTCAACATTTACAAAGAATCCTGTGGGGATTTTGAGTGGGATTGTTATGAACCTATAAATTGATTTGGGGAAAACCGATAGCTTCACAATATTGAGCCTTCTGATTCATAAACATGATATATCTTTTCATGTACATAGGTCTTTTAAGATTTTTCTCAGCCATGTTGTGTGCATACTTTCTACATCATTTGCCATATTTATTCCTAAGTATCTTATGTTAGTTGATGCTATTGGAAATACTGTTTTTAAAATTTCAGTTTCCTTTGGTTTATTGCTAGAATCCAACAATTGATTCTGAATATTGACCTTGTATCCTGCAACTTTGTTAAGTGCACTTATTACTCTGGAAGAACAAAATCTCGCCTTTTGCAGGAAGATGGACGGAACTCGAGACTATTGTATGAAGCAAGTACAGCTAGTCTCGAAAAGACAAGTAGATGTATGTTTTCTCTTCTGTGCGGAAGCTAGAGAGATATTTGGAAATAAGGGCAGCATCGCATCGACGAGCAGAGGCTCCAGGGGAGTGACTGAGGGGGAACAGGGATGGGAGATGAAGTCATAAAGAGTGTAATAGTAGAAATAATGCTGCGAATGTAAACAAAACCACCAATTCCAATATGAAAGACATTGCATGGGGAGGGGGAAGAAAGGGTACCTAGAACTATGTACCCTGCGAGGGTTTAATCCTTGGGCACTGGGGGACAGCTGGCTCAGCCAGGTGGCCTCCTCCTGGGCACGGAGGCTGTCTTGAGGTCCGTATTCAGGAGGTGACAGCCGGGGCAAACGCGCCTCTAGCACCTTAGGTGGCAAGGACTCCACAAAGTTCAGTGAACCCTAGTAAGATGTTGATTTCTGAACTCTGAGAAAAGCACATTGGTATCTGTCAAATCATTGGATTCAGTTAAAGACTTATTTGTGGACTGTGGGTAGCTATCTCCAGCAATGCTGAGATGCATCTCAAATGTAGAGAAGCCACACAGAGGGGGGGCCACAGGGGGACCCCACGATGAGGAGACACTGGTCCTGCCACAGATTCAGCCATGGGCCCTAGTCTACAAGCTCACCCCTGTGGGACTCACCAGTTTATCTGGAGTTTTTGTAAGGGCAACATGACCCTTTCCAGGATGCGTGAGTAAGCTCACCCCCATGTAAGGAGCTGAGCTGTGAAGATGGAGCTTCATCTACCAGTTATTTCTCACTTGTTTAGTAAGTCAAATAGTAAATTTTAAAAAAGTAAACAGGGCGGTGTTTTCCATGCAAGGAATTTAACAAATTACAGAAAGATGGGCATGGCTACTTCTGGACTGGATTGGATGGCTAAAAGAGGCTGAGAGCTGTAGGGGAAAGCCGCCCCTCCCTCCTGACTGTCTACGCTTCTTCCTGGCCAGCACCTGCCCTGGGCCCACCCCTCCTCTGTGCTGGGGAGAGCAGCCCCAGCAGGGCACAGTTGGCATGCTGCTCAGACCTCCCAGAGCCCTGGGGAGCCCTGCCACCGGGGGCCACTCCCCTTTGCTTCCCTTCATTTGCCAGGCTCCTCTTCAGACCTCTGCTTGTCTTTGCCTGGGTCGCCACTGGGTGGGCTGCCGCCTGTGTGGCAGGCTGTGGATGGTCCAAGCATCTTATGAGGACCTTATGAGGATCCTATGAGTTTGCATTAGGGTCCCAGCAGAGCCTTCTTCTGGCTTGTGGACCTTCTGGATGGACCCTCATTTCTGGAGCTCATCCCAGAGCAGCTAGTGATGACTTCCGCCTGCTCAAGTTTCTCTCCCGCATCTCCCTCAAGATTCTCTGCTGGTCACAGATAACTACTGTGCACCAAATACCTAAACCCACAGGTGTGGCTAGTGTGCTGGTTTGGCCCCTTCTCTGGGCGCCGCTGCTTGTGCCTGTAGTTCCTCCTGTGTCCTCTGAAAGTGGGTTCCAGCCAGCCCTCCACCTGTCTAACCACAACATCCTCATTGCTCCGAAGAAGCCAATTCCCCAAAGTCCTCAAATCCTAGGTCACTTCTAGGATGTTAAAAGGGGCAAAAACCCCCACAACTTTTAATAAAAGTGGATAAACTTGACCACAGTTTGGCATTCTTTCAGTTTCAGACAGAGAACGAGTGGGAGATTACAAGTCTTGGTGCCTAGGTCCTCATGCCTGGAATGAATCACTTTCAAGTGGACTGCTCTTCCCGCACCTGCTCCCATCTGCCCACCCACTTTGATCTGGTTTGCCGGCCATCCTGGATGTAGTAGGGGAAGAGGGCGGAGCGGGAGGGCAAGGAAGGAAACAGAAGGCTCCTGGAGATGGTCCAGGTAGAGCATCTCTTTTCTGAAACGCCTGGGACAGAAGTGTTTCCGATGTCAATTTTGGGGGACTTGGGGGTGTTTAGGTATCTTGGGCCTGAGACCCACAGCTAAACATGATGTTCACTTATATTTCATGCATACCTTATACACATGGTCCCCAGGCAATTTAGTACCATATTTTTAGTGCATTCGCATTTTGACTGCCGCCAGTCCCAAGAGACCAGGTGTGGGGCTTTCCACTTGTGGTGCGTGTCAGTGTTCAGCAGGTTTTGAATTTTGGAGCGTTTTGGATTTTGGACTTTCGGATTAGGGGTGCTTAACCTGTATCAGTAAAGGCTCCGGGCTAGTGTGTAGTGAGAGGAGAGGAGGAAGGTAGGAGTGGGCAGGGGGCTTTGGGGAGCGTCTCAAAGGGGAGGGAATGTCCCTTGTCCTTGCTGGACACATTGATGCCAAGCTGAATGGATTGCAGGGAGGGACAAGGCTGCTTTTGAAAGGCTGAATTTCTGTTTCTTTTGTATTCTGTGATCTGAGTAATTGATGAAAATATTTAAAAAGGGCTTGCTTCAATCGTGTTGTCAATGCAGAAACGTAGAAGCAATGAAGAAATGCACTTATTTTTACTGACTCTGTTTCTTTAAATTGTAATTAAAAAGTCAATCCGCTCCATAAAATTCGAAGTTCAAATCCCTAATTTTCATATTCCTTTCACAATGGGATTCTGCTGAAGTATTAATAGAAAGCACTTCAATTTATAATCTTTAGTGCAGCGTGAATACATGCGCAATATCTTGGTATTGACTTAATGTTGTGGAGAGTTATTATAAAGAATATAAACTGAATATAGCTAGGAAGAGATAATGAACATGAGATGGTGTGGCTAAGGCACGAACACTAATGGCCGGGGGATTTGCTGTTCAGTGAGTGGCGATGATCCTATCTGATACCTATCATGTAAATACCTTCCTATAATTGAGAGAATTCGAAGCAAAATTCAATTTATTCTTTTCCACCGTACTTTCCTAATTTTGTTATAGACACTTTTCCTCTCAAAAGCTGCTGACAAGGACTAATGCTCATCAGAATGCAAATTCACAAGAACCTCATGTAACCATGGCCTTTGATGTACAAAGAAATTTGATTTGCGTACTTGGCTCTTTTAATTTGTTTTTTTATGCACCATCTATAATTTCCAATTCTATGTAAATTTGCCATGAATTATGAGGACAATATTTACACCCTTCTAATGGTCCAAAATTTGAAGTGGACTCTTTTATTTTTTGCAGATTTTTCAGTTTGAGATGACCATTTGGATGTTTACAAGAAATTCCACTGCTCTTGGAATTTCTTCTGACTTATTCTGGGGAGCTGGGGTGGAGATGGGGGTGAGCCCCGGCTCTCTGAAGCCTCCTACTCTCAGGTGGCGTCATTTCTAGGTTTCTGCCATGCTTCTTCTTGGGCCACTTATTTGTTGGGATGTCTGGGGCAACTTCAGAGGCAGAAGCAGTGCTTCTGGTCAGCCGATCATTGATTTCTGACTCTCACAATGAACATGATCCCTGGTTGGCCCCATCAAAGGTCTAAGAGCAGCGGACCTTCCATCATCGTACAATAGCACGTCTACAGAGGCAGGACACTGCAAAGTGTATACAGCAACCTGTCCTGCTCAGGACTGTCCCCATCACAGCGCACCAGCATGTCTACCTGAGGCTGACACTGCTAAATGTGCACAATGACCTGTCCTGCTCGGGACTTTCACCCTGGCTGCTTTCCAGCCTTCTCTCCCACTGTGGATCTCAGACATCCTGACTGAGTGATGCTCAGCTTGTGCTCAGCTGCTTGTGCTCAGCATGTTCCTTCCCAGGGTCCTCCTGGGCCCTCTATCATTGCTCTGCATGAATATCCATTGCTGCTGCATGCCCCCATCCAGAGGCCCACAGACCCACCACCCCGGCTTCAGCATTAGGGTGGCCACAGCACTGGAGACCCTCAGCTGCCAGTGCATGGGACCTCAGAAGAGTCACCAAGTCCTCTAGGCTCATCTGGAGTTCTCGCCGCCGGCCAGGCAACATTTGCATTTGGGGGAGTTGTTCAGGGCAAGGTGTCCCAACACTGTTCAGAAGACCTGTCTAGACACACGCTCCTCCTCGAGGCCTGGAGAATGTCAGGTCCTGATGGATGTGTTGAATACAATCTTCATGGATGTGTCAAATGTGGTCTTCATGGAGGTTTTGTGTGCAATTTTTGTGGAGGTGATACAATCTTTGTGAAAGTACTGAATACGATCTTCATGGAGGTACTGAATGTGATCTTTGTGGAGGTGTTGAATTGACCTTCGTGGAGGTGTTGAATGTGATTTTCATGGAGGTATTGAATACAATCTTCATGGAGGTACTGAATACAATCTTCATGGAGGTACTGAATACAATCTTCATGGAGGTGTTGAATATAATCTTCATGGAGGTGGTGAATGGGATCTTTGTGGAGGTATTCAATGTGATCTTCATGGAAGTATTGAACACAATTTTTGTGGATGTGTTGAATATGATCTTCATGGAGGCATTGAATGAAATCTTTGTGGAGGCATGGAATGGGATCTTTGTGGAGGTGTTAAATACCACATTCATGGAGGTGTTGAATGCAGTCTTCGTGGAGATGTTGAATGCAATCATCGTGGAGGTGTTGAATGTGATCTTTGTGGAGGTGTTGAATGCGATCTTTGTGGAGGTATTGAATGTGATCTTTGTGGAGGTGTTGCATATGATCTTCCTGGATGTGTTGAATATGATCTTCGTGGAGGTGTTGAATGCGATCTTCATGGAGGTGTTGAATGCAATCATCGTGGAGGTGTTGAATGTGATCTTTGTGGAGGTGTTGAATGCGATCTTTGTGGAGGTGTTGAATGTGATCTTTGTGGAGGTGTTGCATATGATCTTCCTGGATATGTTGAATGCAATCTTTGTGAGGTGTTGAATATGATCTTTCTGGATGTGTCGAATGCGATCTTTGTGGAGGTGTTGAATGCGATCTTCATGGAGGTGTTGAATGCCATCTTCGTGGAGGTGTTGAATGCGATCTTCATGGTGGTGTTGAATGCGATCTTCGTGGAGGTGTTGAATGCGATCTTCGTGGAGGTGTTGAATG
>PVJS01007554.1:43730-55772 GCA_004027185.1 Glis glis | reverse complement strand
GTAGTTTGGAGATAGAATGTCCCTGGATTCAATCCCCAGTAACACACACACACACACACACACACACACACACACACACACACCTTATAGTAAATATTCTAGGCTTACAGGCCATATGGTCTCTATTGCAACTAGACAACTTTACCACTCTAGCACAAAAACAGCCATATACAATTTATAAACAAATGGGTAGGGCTATGTTCCATAGGCTAAAATACACTATAGGCTGCTGTTTGTTCAGAATCTATGGTGTGGTTTGTAGATCCCTGCCCTAAACCTTTAAATTACTAGTTCAATGCACTTTTCTAATACTTTGTGGTTACTACCTATTTTCAGGATAGTGTTTAATTTTTTTTTTCGGTACTGGGGATTGAACTCAGGGGCATTCTACCTCCAAGCTACATCCCCAGTCCTATTTTTTATTCTTTCTTTCTTTATTTATTTATTTTTGTGGTACTGGGGATTGAACCCAGGGGCATTCTACCTCCAAGCTACACCCCCAGCCCTATTTTTTTTTATTCTTTATTTTGAAACAGGGTCTCACTAAGTTGCAGAGGGCCTCACTAAGTAGCTGAGGCTGGCCGCGAACCCAGATCCTCCAGTCTCAGCCTCCCAAGTGCTGGGATTACAAGCGTGCGCCACCATGCCCGGCGTATTCTTTATTTTGAAACAGAGTCTCACTAAGTTGCGGAGGGCCTCACTAAGCAGCTGAGACTGGTCACGAACCTGCGATCCTCCTGACTCAGCCTCCCAAGTACTGGGATTACAAACCTGTGCCACCATGCCTGGACCAGGATAGTGTTTTAGCATTAAACTTTTAATAGCATTAACTGTCAGGTAAAAATAAATCAGAAATAATTTGTCAAAGAACTATGAAAGCAGTAAGATAATTACATAAATTATACTGATTTTTTCCTCCTCTCCAGTTTCTAAAACTCTTTTAATTTATTCCTTCTCCCTCCTTTAATAAGGCAGTTGGCCTAGAAGTAAACATTTTTCTATTTCTCTAAAAGGCAAATATGTTTGCAGAATTCCATTCTAAAGGACATTTGATGAGAACCAAAATAAACAAGTTTATCAATATCTTGTCCTTTAAAATGGTAGGAATGTAAAACTTCTGAATATAACTGTAGGACATGGGGTTCTTGCGGGGAGCGGGAGTGGAGGGAGCAATGTCAGCAACTGCTGTATTTTCAATCTCAAAGAACAGAGTGATTATCAGTTTTCTTATTGAAGATGCTATGTGGTGTGGTGGTAGAGATACTGGACTTAATCCAGGAGTGGAGGTGCACGCCTGTAATCCCAGTGCTTGGGAGGCTGACACAGGACCGCAGGTTCGAGACCAGCCTCAGCAATTTATATTCCCCAGCAATTTAGAGAGACTCTGTTTCAAACTAAAAGATAAAATAGAGCTGGGGGTATAGCTCAGAGGTAGAATGTCCCTGGGTTCCATCCCCAGTACAAAAAAAAAAAAAGACACTGGATTTAGAATAGGAACACCTAATTTGGAATTCCTTCTTTGCCACTTACTATCTTTGTGACCTAGTAACCTACATATAAGGAATTGCTCTGAAGACAAAGACAAACTACTATTTTTAAATACCAAGCATCATAAACCTTATTATTGCATTTGAAATTATAAACTTCTTAATAAGGTTCATTTCCATATTTTAATAAAAATGCATGATATAATTTTGTGCAATAATACAATATGATTTATAAGGGATTTAAAATATCTATTGCTGAAGTATAAAGCACTTTTTTTTGTCAAGGAGCTAAAAGTTCCTTAAAAATATTCTCAGCCGGGCATGGTGGCACACGCTTGTAATCCCAGTACTTTGGGAGGCGGAGACCAGAGGATCCGGGTTCGTGGCCAGCCTCAACTCTCTCTCTCTCTCTCCCTCTCTCTCTCTCTCTCTCTCTCTCTCTCTACTTAGTGAGGCCCTCCGCAACTTCGTGAGACCCGGTTTCAAAATAAAGTATAAAAAAAAATAGGGCCGGGGGTGTAGCGCGGAGGTAGAACGCCCCTGCGTTCAATCCCCGGTACCGCAAAAAAAAAAAAAATCTCTCATTTAAACCAAAAATATTCCTTGAAATTAAAACAAACAAGAATTTACTAAGTAATGTGTGCTAGGCATTTGACATAGATCAATTCATTTAACCTTCACAACAACCTTGAGAAGAAACTGAGTCAGTGACATGAAATGACTTGCCCAAGGCACATGGCTCCTAAGTGGCAGCAACTTTGGTTTCACTCTCAGGCTACACTGATAAGTGCCTTACACAAGGCCAAACACTCCTGACTTCCAGGGTAGCAGCAGGCAAACCTCAGATTACAAGTCCTGATTCTGCTAGGTTAAGTCACCTCCAAAAAAAACATAATATTTTAAAGGTAATTTAATCTGGTTTGGGCCTCAAAGATATACTGGTAAACAGGGTGAAACCAGTCTATTTTTTAAAAATGGATATAACCAAGTTAAACCTTAGATGTTCAAATCTAGAATTTTTTTTTTTTTTGTGGTACCGGGGATCGAACCCAGGGGATTCTACCTCCAAGTTACACCCCCAGCCCTATTTTTTATTCCTTATTTTGAAACAGGATCTCACTAAGTTGAGGAGGGCCTCACAAAGTAGCTAAGGCTGGCTGCGAACCTGTGATCCTCCTGTCTCAGTACTAGGATTACAAGTGTGCGCCACCACACCTGGCTCAAATCTTTTTTTTTTTTCTTTTTTGCGGTACCGGGGATTGAACCCAGGGGCGTTCTACCTCCGAGCTACACCCCCGGCCCTATTTTTTATACTTTATTTTGAAACCGGGTCTCACGAAGTTGCGGAGGGCCTCACTAGGTCGAGAGAGAGACAGGGAGAGAGAGAGAGACAGGGAGAGAGAGAGAGAGCTAAGGCTGGCCGCGAACCCGGATCCTCCGGTCTCCGCCTCCCAAAGTACTGGGATTACAAGCGTGCGCCACCACGCCCAGCTATATATTAACAAATATAACAAGAACATTTCCATTGTAAATGCCTAAAAGTTAGCCCTTCCAGAAAGCAGATTCCTTCCTCAATACATTTTTCCATAAAATTTAGAGAACTCATCACAAAGCAAAATTGGTGACCCAGGTACTTTTGAAGAACTAAATCAGTAAATTAGAAGCTTTTGAATCTTGATATTAAATATAACATACAAAGTAAGGGAATAAAATATGCATAATATTTTATAAATTGATAACCACCCTTCCCCTTTATTTCAGCTAGACAGTTGAGAACAGGAGCCTTTTTTCCCCCTTGCTAAAATAAAATGAACTTCACCTCTACTCTGCCGCTTACCTGTTGCAGAGGATGCTGAGGGCTCCATGCAGACTACAGTGGCATGGCACACAGAGCCCAGAGGTGTGGTTCAGGTAAAAGCCCTCCGTGCAGGTTTCACAGCCAAGACCCTGGTAGCCTCGCCGACACTCACACTGCCCTGTGGTCTGGTTGCAGTGCTTCACATCCAGGCTTCCAACCCTGGAGCAGTTACATGCATACTCTGAAAAGGAAAGAAGGGAAGAGACATATTTAATGCCTTCTTTTTTATTACTTTTATTGGTGCATTATAGTCTCACATCATAATGCAGCTCATAGTGATAGTGACATACATGCACACAGCACTTGGTGGGCTTTCCCCTGACTCCCTCCCTCCCTCCCGATACAGGTATTGAGATTGACATTGGTATCCTCACATATGTACATAATGCCAATGGAAGTGATTCCTTCATTGATCCTCCCTCTCTCCCTACTTCCCCTAGACCACCTCCCTCGCTCCACCCGAGTTTTTCCTCCATTATCTGAACTCCCTAGCTTCCGTGTATGAGAGAAAACATATGCCCCTTTACTTTCTGTGAAATGAACTCTATTTTTTCATAATAAATGTTCATGATAAATTTCTTAGAGTAGATAAAATTAACTCTAGTTCTAATTTACTTTCTGTGTGTGTGTGTGTGTGTGTGTGTGTGTGTGTGTGGTACTGGGGGTGGAACCCAGGAGTCTTCTATCTCCAGGCTATACCCCCAGCCCTATTTTATTTATTTTTTGTGGTACTGGGGGTGGAACCCAGGGGCATTCTACCTCTGAGCTACACCCCCAGCCCTATTTTTTTTTTATTCTTTATTTTGAAACAGGGTCTCACTAAGTTGCGAAGGGCCTCACTGAGTAGCTGAGGCTGACCGTGAACCCGGATCTTCCTGTCTCAACCTCCTGAGTACTGGGATTACAAGCATGCGCCACCACGCCCAGCCCTATTTTATTTTTATTTGGAAACAGGGTCTCACTAAGTTGCTAAGAGCCTCAATAAGTTGCTCTGGCTGTCCTCGAGCCTGCAATCCTCCCATCTCAGCCTCTCAAGTACTGGGATTACAAGCATGTACCACCACGCCTGGCTCTCTAATTTGCTTTCTATACTGCTTATTTAATTTGGGAAATTACAGAGTACATAAAATTATGTAAGTTCATAATTATAAAACTAACATTCTCAACTTCTTTCCAGTACTCTTTATGTCCTATCCCTCTTGTCCTATGTGTGTGTGTATTTAGTTTTCTGGACTGGAAGCCTCTAAAGGCAGACTTATCTACACAGCACCGAGAGCACATACTGGAAATGACAACATGTTAAATTATACAGCAGCAAAGGCCTAAGGCTCAGATGATTAACTCTAGTAACATCTACAAGGTCATACGAGATCGTGCCATAGCTGAAATCATAAACTAATATGTTCCACCTAGGAATAAATTAGTGGAGGATTAAAACCTTAAGTGAGAAAATAATGAACAATAAATCCAGAGAAAAAACTACAGGTTCATTCTGATCAGTGAGTAAAAATTAATAGTAATTTGAGTGTCTTTCCCAAAATAAAAAATTTAGAAAATAAACAATGTCTTTAGGTATATTTCAAACAGTTCGTTTGATGAAAATAATTTAGAAGCCCTTAGTTTTATTCTTGTAATGCAAAGACTTACTTAAAGGTCAGTTAGAATTTGGTTTTTGCTAGTATATCTATAACTCATTTTATCAAAAAGAAAGTATTTTCAAGCGGGCATGGTGTTGCACACCTGTAATCCCAGTACTTGGAGGCTGAGAAGAATCATAGGTTCAGAGGCTGAGAAGAATCATAGGTTCTAGGTTAGCCCCAGAAATTTAGCAAGAACCTGTTTTAAAATGAAAAGGACTGGGATGGCCAGATGTGGTGGTGCACCCCTATAATTCCAGTACTTGAGAGGCTGAGACAGGAGGATCACAGGTTCTACTATAGCCTTAGCAAGTAGTGAGACTCTCAGAAACCTAGTGAGACCGTGTTTCAAAACAAAAAACAAAAATTGAACTCCTGGGTTCCATCCACAATATTAATCAATAAATAAATAAAATAAAAAGGGCTGGGGGTATAGCTCAGAGGTAGAACCCCCTGGGGTTCAACCCCCAGTACAAGAAAGAAAGAAAGAAAGAAAGAAAGAAAAAAGAAAGAAAGAAAGAAAGAAGGAAGGAAGGAAGGAAGGAAGGAAGGAAGGAAGGAAGGAAGGAAGGGTATTTTCAACACAGTTTGTAAAGATGTGCAAAAAGATGCAGTTAAATTCAACTGCAGAGAAAATAAAACTTTGTATATATTGTAGGAATAGGCCTCCACTCAAAGTAGCAATAAACTTAGACTAAAAGAACCCAAAGAAATTTATGGTACCAATTATACTCATGAATAGGTAAGGCACTATAGAAAATGGTAATATGCTGATAGAAGTTTAGCTTGGAAAAATAATATTTAATGTTATTTTTATTATTTTTAAAAAGTTACTGGATAATCACAAATCTTACACATAAAGTTAAAAGGGGTTTGCTTTTCTATTCTAGAAAAACAAATTAAGCTTCAAAATTCTTTTTTTGTGTGTGTGGTATTGGGGATTGAACCTAGGGGTTAGTTCTACCTCTGAGCCACACCCCCAGCCCTTTTTACTTTTATTTTGAAACAGGGTCTCTCTAGGTTGCTGAGAGTCTTGCTAAATTGCTGAGGCTGGTCTTGAACCTGCGATCCTCCTGTCTCAACCTCCCAAGTACTGGGATTACAAGCATGCACCACCACTCCAGGCCTCAAAAATTGTTATGTAATCACAAGCAGCACATCCATAGAAGCCAAAACAAAGTGTTCACAAAGAAACTCCCACTTGGCCATCTCTGTACCTCCCATGCTTCTTCAGTTCCTACCCTGTGGTGTCAGTTTATTCCCCTGCTCTTCACGCTTCCTTTAATTTGTAAATGTAACAAATGAATGAATATATGTTGGTGGATGCTTTGTTTATTTTATGCATATTTCAAGCTTGGGTGACGAATTACAAAACCCAAAGGAAAGTTCAGATTTCTTCAGCCCCAAGTTTAGTAAAGGAATGGGCTTCCCATCACAATCAAGACTCTTAATTTGGGGGTTGGGGATGTAGCTCAGTGGTATAGCACTTGCCTAGCACTGTGAGGCCCTAGGTTTGATCCCCAATACCACACACACACACACACACACACACACACACACACAGTATTCTTAATTTTACAGAACTACATAAGCATGCCATTTCTTTGACAGAGTTGCGTGTTTTCACATGATATCTACTTTCTGGGTATACGTGCATAGTGGTTTTTGTATATAATGAAGCCATGTTCAGTGGCTTCAGTGGCTTTTGAACCTGCCAACGACAACTTCATGGAAAGACCTTTGCTCCACCAAAAATGAACAGAATGTTTAAAATAACATTTTTCTTCTGGAATTTGGCAGAAATTCAACATACATCCAACTCCTCCTGCTGGACCAATTTTATCACAAGTTAAACTAACCAAATTATGCTGATGTAGGCAGAAATAGCTCAAGAAAAATGAAAATATTTTTAAATGTATAATAAAGACTGAATTTTATTCTATTATTTCCTTACTGACAGCGTATTTTCATCTGAAAACTGGATCAGTGTTTTCAATGAATGAGATAAAATTAGCAATATATGAGCCGGGCGTGGTGGTGCACGCTTGTAAACTCAGTACTTGGGAGGCTGAGACTGGAGGATTGCAGGTTCGCAACCAGCCTCAGCTACTTCATGAGGCTCTCAGCAACTTAATGAGACCCTGTTTCAAAATAAAGAATAAAAATAGGGCTGGAGATGTAGCTCGGAGGTAGAATGCCCCTGGGTTCAATCCTTGGTCACACACACACACACACACACACACACACACACACACACACACATTAGCTATATATATATATATATATATATATATATATATATATAGGTTCAATCCTTAACACACACACACATACACACACACATATATATATGTTCAGTCCTCAGTACAGTATATATATTGAACTCAGGGGCATTCTACCTCCAAATTACAACCCCCACCCTTTTTATTTTTTATTTTAAAACAAGGTCTTGCTAAGTTCCTGAGGCTGGCCTCAAACCTGCACTTCTCCTGTCTCTGCCTCCCAAGTACTGGAACTACAGGCAAGCATGTACCATCGCCAATTAGCAGCATTTTTAAAAAAAGAAACTAATCTACAAACTCAGGGACAAAAACACTCAGTATTTTTGTTTCAGTAAAGTTCTAATGGATAACCCTCAGTACTAACCAAGTTCATTGGTTATTTATTATTTCTACTAAGTAAATCCAATCTCTTCCTTCTCCCCTGAACAGACTCTTGTTAGTCCTCTCTCTGAACCTTTGCTCATTCTCTGCACTTGAAATGTTCTCTCTTCTTTACATATTCAAGCCTATTCTCTATTTTAAGAAACTGAAACTCATTTCACCATAAACTCCAACTCTATTGCTCCTACTGTGAAACATACCAACACCTA
Organism: Glis glis; assembly: GCA_004027185.1. Classification (NCBI taxonomy): domain Eukaryota; kingdom Metazoa; phylum Chordata; class Mammalia; order Rodentia; family Gliridae; genus Glis; species Glis glis. The sequence goes on along the minus strand of PVJS01007554.1, from coordinate 47,918 downwards.
CGATCTGTAAATCTCATGAAAATAATGTGAAGAGGCAATAAAGCAAACAGCTATGAACACAGACTGCACAGGCAGACAGCTAAGGTTTATAATCCTGCTCTCTCACTTACTAACTTCATAACCTTGGGCAAGTTAGTTAACCTCCTTGTGCTTTAACTTTCTCATTTATAAACAGGACATAATAATAGTGCCTATAACACTCAGCCCCGAAAGTGGGGTTTGCAAGTACTGCAATAACTAATACAACAGCTAGAAAAAAGTGGGAAGTAATACCCAATAAAATAACATAAATGCAATTCAGATATTAGATTCCTAGGCCATAGCTTTGTTACACCCTGTAGACAAGAGCTAAAAGCCTGGGAATGGGTTTATTACCATGGCATCTTTGGACAATATCTGGAAAACAGAATCAGTGCCTTGTTATGCAGAAATCCTAGTTGTAAGTCATCATGGTAGAAAACAAGAGGATATCCTATATATGCTGAGTTTTGCACATTACTAATACGTGTGCCTACAAACACAGTGATGAAAATAGAAGGATTTAGAATGTGGTTTCAGGAAGGATAAAAAATGAGCATTTATTAGGTAATCCACCTTTGGTACTAATCATCCTAACAGTAGCAGGACGAATGGCAAATATTTTAGCAAGAAGGACCACGCTAGTTGTAGGAAGGGGCTGACATATCAAGACAAAGATGCACCATCATGTTAGTATTTCTCCCCAAAATGATCAAAGGAAAGGAAGTGAGAGCAAGGCACAGCAAGTGTCAGGGAACATGTGCATCTTCTTGCTCGTAGCTCAAAATCTGAGGCTCTATTCCATGATCGACCTCAACTTAAATGACCCAAGTCAGATGAATAGTATGAGTAACGGTAATAAAATGTAAAACACTATGAGCATTCGTTAAATTATGTCAAGATAATTTGTTAGCTTGTAAGTAAAGTAATATGTCAGACCATTCACAGTTCTAGACACTTGCATGAAACCAGAGAGAAGTCAATGCAGAAACGATGCAATCCCCTTAGAACGCTGGCAAAATGAAAAAGAAGAAAGGGAATTTCGATTGATAGAAGAGATGAGAAAAAACAAAGACAACCAAGGAAGTGCTGACTTTTAATGAGGTGGAATCGTAGACACCAGAACACAAAGGCATCTGTGTCATGATTAATGGTAAGTCGCCAGTGTGGATATTAATAGGATTGAAACAATATGAAGAGGACACCAAGAGCTAATCACAGATGGCATGAATGAAATGCCAAAACGCTCATTCAGTTGCCCAAGAGTAAATATGTGCTAAACTCTTTGTTAAATGAATAGCAAGTTACCTCCCAATGCCCTATAGTTCTTGGGAAAACTCTTTACAGAAATAATTTAGGAATAGTAAATGTTCAGAGAGAGAGAGCTGGGCATGGTGGCACACACCTGTAATCACAGTACTTGGAAGGCTGAGACAAGCGGATCACATGTTTGAGGCCAGCACATGGTAACTTAGTGAGACTCTATTTCAAAAGAAAAAAGAAAAAAAGGCTGGGGATGTAGCTCAGTGGTAGAATTCCCCTGAGTTCAATCCCCAGTACCACCAAAAAAACAAAAAAAAAACAAAAAAAAAGGTCATAGAGAGAACACAATCTTTAATAATGTTTTTTTGTTGTTGTTGTTTTCTGGTTTCTGCAGAGCAATGAAATATGGTGATTTGAACCCTGAAGAAGAATAAAAACTAAAATCTGGTGCCAAACAGCTTTAAGCATTTGAAAAAAGAAGTATAAAGGCCAAAAGGCTGGGAGTATGGCTCAATAGTAGTGTGTGCTTGCCTAGCATGTGCAAGGCCCTGAGTTCGATCCCCACTTCTAAAAGAAAAAAGAAAAAAGAAATATAAAGGCCCAAAGAAAGATAATAGTTCACCTGAGAACTTGAACTTGTGGAATGATTTTGATATGAAAGTATACAAAGCAATCATTGCATCTAAATCAAACAGTGCACTTTTTCAAACATTCCTTACCAAAGGCCAAGAAATAAGTCTTTTTTTAGCACTTAAGAAAAAAAGTAATTTTGCTTACAAGTCCCACAAGTCTCCCTTTGTACACAAACACCCGTCCTGGTCAGAAATTATCTATTTGAACATACTAATGATCTTCCCTGGGCCTTTCATATACCCAGGCAAATTTTTCTCTCCATCCAACTTTAATCATCTATGTCCCTATTCAGTAAAAAGCCTATTATATCTTCTAGAGAATTTTAGTGTATTCTGGTATCTGCAGCTACTTTATACTAATGTTGGGAGTTTTAAAAAGAATACTAATTGTGATAGCGTGTTTTGGTGAATGCGTGCCCTCTCTCTGTGCCCCTTTCTGAAGTCCTTTCTGAATGTTGTAATTAACTGTGATATCTGGAAGCTCAATCTGACACAATAGTGTGCTTGTCCTTTGTAGATTAAGACAAACTATAAAACCAGCAAAAAATGTGACTAAGAAAGTAAAAAAAAAAAAAACTATGTCCTCAGTCAATTCATGGTGCAAATCTTCTAGAATAAAGAAATGTTAAATTGATAACAGTACCGTTGCTAAGTTAAAAATGATTATAAATCAAGCATTGCATTTAAACATACATACTGAAAAATACTTGTACAAGTACATTCTGAAATTCTACCACATACCCTCTTAAAAAGTTGTGTAAAAACCGGGCGTGGTGGTGCACGCTTGTAATCCCAGTACTTGGGAGGCTGAGAACGGAGGATCGCAGTTTCGCGGCCAGCCTCAGCTACTTAGTGAGGCCCTCCGCAACTTAGCGAGACCCTGTTTCAAAATAAAGAATAAAAAATAGGGCTGGGGGTGTAGCTCGGAGGTAGAATGCCCCTAGGTTCAATCCCGAGTACCACAAAAAAAAAAGAAAAAGTTGTGTAAATGCCCTTGCATAACTCAATTTCTGACCTCTTATTCACTTAACAATGATTTTATTCATGCTTTTCAGTATCTCAAATACCATTTTATATTAATACAAAAAACCCTGCTCTAGACTACTCCTAAACTTTTCACTCTTCCTCCTATTCATAAGACATAAGACAGATAAAATATACTAAAATATTGGTATCATCTTCTGTTTAATTTCAAGTTAGCAAAAACTTGAAAAGATTATTTAAAATGCATTAGGACTCAGTATTTATCTTGTAATTAAAATTTAAAACATTTAAAATTCAGTTAGTAAGTTTAAACTTATCTGAAAGGTATTTCTAAAAAAGTATCAATATAACAGATGGGCGTGGTGGCGCACACTTGTAATCCCAGTACTTCGGATGCTCTGAGACAGGAGGATCATGAGTTCAAAACCAGCCTCAGAAACCTAGTGATGCCCTCAGCAACTTAGTGAGACCCTGTTTCAAAATAATGAATAAAAAATAAGCCTGGGGTGTAGCTTGGAGGTAGAATGCACCTGGGTTCCATCTCCAGTACAAAAAAAAATATCGATATAAACTATAAGCAAGATATTTTAAAATACACTTCTATAATTAAAATAATTAACCTGGGCATGGTGGTGCATGCCTGTAATCCTAGTACTTGATAGGCTAAGACAGGAGGATCACAGGCTCGAGGACAGCCTCAGCAAGTAGTGAGCTTCTCATCAACCTAGTGAGACTCTGTTTCAAAATAAAAATTAAAAAATAGGGCTGGGGTGTAGAATGCCCCTTGGTTCAATCCCCAGTACCACAAAAAATAATAATAATATTTATAAGGACTGGTAGAGAGTTCACCTATCATATAAAAGCCCCTGATCATTTAGTGAGTATATTATCTAGAGTTCTGATAAATATTTTTCAGAACACTGGCCATTCAAGTTCTAGGTACAAAAGAGACAGCATAGTTATCAGAGAATTAGAACCATAGCCTGACTTGTAAAAGCAGATAGAAGTAGCTCTGCTCTCTACAAGCACGTCCACTAAATGAAAGTCAAAGAGCAAACTGCATTAAAAGACAATGAGCAGCCAGGCATGGTGGCACACGCTTGCAATCCCAGTACTCGCTGAGACAGGAGGATAGCAGATTCGCAGCCAGCCTCAGCTACTTAGGCCCTTAGCAACTTAGTGAGACCCTGTTTCAAAATAAAGAATAAAAAATAGGGCTGGGGGGTATAGCTTGGAGGTAGAATGCCCCTGGGTTCAATTCCTGGTAGTGAAAAAAAAAAAAAGACAAAGA
>PVJS01007554.1:0-43630 GCA_004027185.1 Glis glis | reverse complement strand
TTTTTCTTTTTTCTTTTTTGGTACTGGAGATTGAACCCAGGGGCATTCTACCTCCAAGACACACACCCAGCCCTATTTCATTTTATTTTTTATTTTGAAATAGGGTTTCACAAAGTTCCTGAGGGCCTCATACCTCAAACCTGTGATCCTCCTGTCTCAGCCTCCCAAGTACTAGGATTATAGGCGTGTGCCACCACACCAGGCTACAGCTGCAACTTTCAAAAATAAATTGTGGCCGGGAGTGGTGGTGGATGCCTGTACTCCCAATACTTGGTTGCTGAGACAGGAGAGTCACAGGTTCAAGGCCAGCCTCAGCAACTTAGCAAGACCCTCAGCAACTTAGGGAGACCCTGTTTCAAAATAATAAAGGGCTGGGGGTGTAGCTTGGAGGTAGAGCACTCCTGGGTTCAATCCCCAGAACCAACAAAACAAACCTTGTGTATAAACACTTTGGAAAATAATTTGACAATCTCTTAAAATGTTAAGTACACCTTAACCATATGATTTAGCAATTCCACTCCTAAGTATTTATCCAAGTACAGCCACATAATAGCAATTAAAAAGGAATATACCATAGGCATGCAAGAAAATGGATGAATCTCAAATGCATTATGCTAAATAAAAGAAGCCAGACTAAAAAAAAAACTACATTATATGATTCAATTTACAAGACATTTTGGACAAGGCGAAACTACAGAGGCTGAGAAAGATTAGGGGTTTTCCAGGAGTTATGGGTAGGAGGGAAGGGTTGACTACAAGGAGAAGCACCAGGGAATTTTGAGGGGGTAATGAAACTTTGTATCTTGATTATGCATTTGTCAAAATTAGTAGAACTGAACATCAAATGAGCAAATTTTATTGGTTATAAATTTTAAAATAAGCAAAAACTTTAAAAACAAACAAACAATCAAAAAGCAGTGAGGTGCTACTAGATTGGTTTCTTCAGCTTCCCTGGAGGGACGCCTTGGTGTGCCACAGCAACTGCTTCTGCTGGACTCTACTATTAAATCAGCAAAGGATCCAGCTAATGACTCAATCCTGTTCAAAGCAAATGTTACAATTAAGATGAGGAAGTGATTAATGCTTCAGCAGATTGTTGCATAAGGAGTTGTGGAACATTCTCGAATTTAAAATCCTGTTTAACAAAAAGGAGAATTTTCTTTTCCCTTTGGCTCCAACTTAAGTTTGGGTCTGTAACTATACCTACATAGAATGAAGGAGAAGAGGCAAAAAAGTGGAAGATAAAGATGTATAGGCTCACCATCCCTCTTTTCATATGCAATTAGCTACCTTTTGAGATGCATCATTAAAAATTAAAAATCATTAAAAATCCAACTCTGTTTAAACACAGACCAGAAAAATGCATGTATGTATAACAACTTTGAGTCTATCCAATCTATCCAACTTAGAACTTCACCCATTTTCACAGGCCTAGGACAGGATCTGCAAAAAATAACATCTCTTCTGGTTTTCAAATTGAAAAGGAAAAATCACTGTCAAAATCTTATTAGTACCATACTTCATCTTTGTAGGGTCGGAGAAAAGGCCTCTCAGAAAGGCCTCATTCCAGGGAAAAGGAATTATCAACACAGAGTTTTTATTTTTATAAAGGGCCTTACTCTATCATAATATTGATTCTCAAATTACATTTCACATTTATGGTATGCCAGGATAGGGTCACAAATCTTTGAAAAGCTAGGAAACTTAATATTAAGGTTGATGAGTTTTTTGAGTTAAACCAGACTTAGTAGAAATGTGGAAAGTTTTAACGCCACCACTTTTAAAGAAAAGCTTTAAGCTTTACCTTTCAAAACAAAAATGTATCCACTAAACTTCCCAATCACAATTTACTATAGCAAAACATTTAGTCTATTTTATGGTTTACATATGAAAATAATGGGGTCATGTAATCCAGTTTTTGTGGAAATGTTTCTGTCTCAGGTCTAAGGGTCATGCTGTCACTGCTGCTTGTCCCTGGCTCGCTGCCAGTTTTCCGCAATTCAAAGACTATTCATCTAATTAATGAGACAAGATGATGAGTTCTGGGAAGGTAACAGCTAACTTTTACTACTAATAGCAAATATATTACCAGTTATTGAGCATGTGCTATACATGTATCAGACATCACACTAGAAACTATACACACATGACCTTCTTTGGTCTTCGCCACAATCTTGTGGTAGAGATATCTTGAATAAGAAATCCGAATCTCAGAGAGATAAATCATTCAACTAACCAGTACCGGAAAAGGGACTGGAATCCAAAACTTAGTAACTCCAGAGTCCATGACATTTCATAGTAAAAGCTTCTACTTATAAAAATGAGTAGGAAAACCACCAGACAGACCCAGAACACCTTAAAATTAGTTTGCTGCTAACTAACTAGCTCTATAACCTTCAGTAAGTCTGCTTTGAGTTGTAGTGTCGTAATCTATAAAATGTGAATTATCATTGTCATCTGTCTATGATAAAAAATAAATAAATGAAAGGTTAGCCAAGCGCAGTGGTGCATGCCTGTATTCCCAGTACTTGGGAGGCTGAGACAGGAGAATTGCAGATTTGAGGCCAGTGTGCAATAACTTAGTGAGACTCTGTTTCAAAGTTAAAAAATAAAAAGGGCTAGAGGTATAGCTCAGAGGTAGGACCCCCCCCCCCAGGTTCAATTCCCAATACCACTCACACACACACACAAAGGTCAAATTATATATTGCCACATATACTGCTTTAGGCTTATAAAAAAAAACTTGTTTTTATAATTGAGTAGTTGGTGTATCTAGTAACTCTAAGTCAGAAAGTACTTTTCTTTGAAAAGTTTAAATGTATATGCCATGTTTTAAGGGAAAACTAAGTTTAAAATTGTCCATTGAAGGCAAATTTGCTATTTATTTCTCTAAATTTCTCATAGTAGCTTAGCATAGTAATGATCAAGAAACAGCTATTGAGATCTATTCAAAACCTGATTTCAAACCAGGTGTGGTGGCGCACGCCTGTAATCCCCGTACTTGGGAGGCTGAGACAGGAAGTTCATAGGTTCAAAGCCAATCTCAGCAACCTAGTGAGGCTGTCAGCAACTTATTGAGACCCTGTTTCCAATAAAAAATAAAATCAGGCTGGGGGTGTGGCTCGAAGGTAGAATGCCCCTGGGTTCAATCCCAGCACCAGGAAACAAAAACAAAAACAAAACAAAAACCTGATTTCATTTTATGAAAATGTAAAAAATAAAAAATAAAGTTGGAGCTGATCAATTTAAAAAACAAAGATCTTCACATTGAATTAAAACCCACAAAATCCAACTCTAAAAGACACAAAGCAAAAATACTCACAGAGGTTGAAAATAATTGGATAGAAGGAGATGAAATAGGTAAACATTGACCAAAAAAATTAGTATAGCTATATTAATATGAGATGAAAATAGACATTTAGGCAAAAAAAAGCTGTTTAGAGGCAAAGAGGACTGGGAACTATATAATGATAAACTGTACAAGTCATTAAGAAGATATATAGTTATAAATTTGTATAATCTAATATTGTGACCTGGATATATATATAAAGTAAAACGACAGCAAATATAATATCATTTCTGAGAATGAAGTGCGATAAATATGTGATGGTACTTCTACCTGAATAGAATATTTACTATTTAATCTCCAAGATGTGCTCCTTTTCTGGAAATTTGGAAATTATTCCCATAAACTGGAATCAGAAATGAGATATGACAATAAATACTCTAAAATGGGGGTGGAGTAAATACTAAGAATTAGAGCTGGTCAAACTACAGGGTTTTTAAAATCATTTTCTAACAGGAAACTTTTTTTAAATCTAGAATTAGAATAACTAAACAAATCCTAAGATCATTAAAAGTGTGGAAGAGAGACGCGATCTGATTAAATGCTGGAAGAATATTTACTACAGAATAGTCAGTTACTTTCCTCATTAGTATTTTGAATCCCCTTATTCCCTAAAAGTTCTTTGTACCTTCTGCTATCTATTCTCCACCATGTTCCTGGAGTATTGTTAAAGAAAGTCGCTATTTGAAGAGCTGACCTGTTAAAGGCTTTACTTCATTAAGTCCCTAGAACCTTACTGCTTCCATACCCATTGCCTGCATTGGCTATTTCCAAGCTCCTCTTCCCTTTAAGTCTTTCGTTCCATCCTATGACCAGCAAATGAGTTCATTTCCAGCTATATGGAAATAGACCTCTTTTTCTTCCTCCCTTCGTCCCTCTGTCCAAACTCTCCACCTTCCCTCCAGTTTCAGCTCTCTAGCTCCTCCAAGATTAAACAATTTCTCCAGTTGTGCTCCTCATCACGTCCTCCCTCAGCTTCTTCCAGGACTCTACTATGCCCATGCCTCGCCCCTCTTCCCCCTTTGGCCTTTTCCAACTTTCACTTTTTACAGAATCGATCTTCAAATACCCATTGAGTCTCTCACAATCTAAAACATATTTTGTTTAATCTCCCATTCTGCTTAACTATCATTTATCTTCTAAATAAAAATTTTCAAACCAAAATACAGGCTGCCTCTTTTTCTTCACCACATGTTCTCTCCTTAATACTCTACGATCTTTTCCAAATTCTACTGAAAATGTTCTAGCAAAAGTTACTAACCCAAAACAATAGCCTTCTCAGGATACAGTATTCATTAACCTTTTGCTTACCCTGCCCCTTTTTTGGGAGAGGTGCTGAGGATTGAACCCAGGGCTTCGAACATGCTAAGCATGTGCTCTCCCCCTGAGCCACACCCACCAGCCTGCCCCTTCCTCTTGAAACTCTCTCCTCCCTTGGTCTCCATGTCATTAAATAAACAATTTCATGAGCACCTGTTGAGAATTTACCCTATCAAGTCCTGTCCTTTTGCTTCCACTCCTACCACAGGAAATCCTTATAATAACGGTTCCCAATGAATCCTACTTCTCTGTGTCCCCATCCCTCTGCATTGTGGTGTATAATTTTCCGTTGAAAGGCGGGGTCTGTTTATCAACCCCCGTGAGCTGTCCTTGTGAATGTGGCGTAACTGTGGTGAGGGTTCCAGAACCTAGGTCTCGAGGTACCTCGCATCTTCTGCCTTCGTTAATTTTGGAGTGAGAGCCTGCCATGAAGAGAAGCATGGCTAGATAACTCAGTGATAAGAAGGCACGGAGAGAGAGAGAAGTCTCAGCTGTCCAGCCATCCCCATCAAGGCCCCAAACATATGAGTGAGGCCATCTTAAATCCTCTAATTCTAGCTATCTACCAATGCAGCGACATGAGGAAGCGCAGAAGAGACTGGCAGAACTATCCAGCACAAACAGAAATAAACCTGTGTGTAGCTTTAAGACACCGAGACTTGTGGTGATTGTTACACTGCAATAGACAGTTGATACACCCAGTGGCCTGAGTCAGAGGATTTCATCGCAGCCTGTCATATTAAAATACCATCTTGGGCTGCAGCTGTGGCTCAGTGGTTGGGCGCTCGCCTAGCAGGCGTGAGGCTCTGGGTTTCATTCCCAGCACTGAAGGGAAAAAATGCCTTCTTGTTGGTTTCCCTGGATATAGACACCCAACCAGACCCCATCCATTACATGATGGCCAAGTTAATCTTTGTCAGTTGGTCCCTGCTTAGAAAGGTCAGTGTCTCCTTATTACACTTCCCTGACTTGTGTTTGTATTTGCTTTCTCAAAAGGCACCTTATGGGAATGTTAAATCAATTCTTTATTATAATACATGGAGGAAACTGAGCCAGGGTGGTAATAATAATAACAATTTAAGATCAGTTCAAAGAGAAATTTGAATTATTTTGGGAAACAAAGATGACTAAATAAACACTTATACAAAGCCGATGACTACATTAAGAAGGGAAAACATTGCTGCATATGAAGGACATCTTTCTTTTTCTTTTCTTTTTTTTTTTTTTCCTTTGGTACTGGGGTTTGAACCTGGAGGCATTCTACCTCCATGCTACCCCCAGACCTTAAGTAATTAATTAATTAATTTAGTGGTACTGGGGATTGAACCCAAGGCATTCTACCTCCAAGCTACAGCCCTATTTTATTTAGAAACAGTCTCACTACATTGCTGAGGGCCTCACTAAATTTCCCAGGCTGGCCTCAAACCTGAGATCCTCTTGTCTCAGCCTCCTAAGTCAATACAGGCATGTGCCACCATGCCCAACTATTTTTTATTTTTGAAACAGAGTCTCAGTGAGTTGGTGAGGGTCTTACTAAGTTGACCTTAAACCTGCAATCTTCCTGTCTCAGCTTCCCAAGTACTGGGATTACAGGTGTGGGCCACCACACCCAGCTCATTTTTCTTAATCACTTACTTGCTTCCTGGTTCTTTGACAGCTTTATTTTTGTTAAGTTTTTTTCTTAAATTGTGGTAAAATATACATAACATAAAATTTACCATTTAACATTTTTCATAATATAATTCAATGGCATTAAATATATTTACATTATTGTGTAACCATCACCATTATCTCTATTTCCATCCTTATCACATTTTATTTATTTATTTGCTTCTTTACCCCACCATCAGAATATGCAAACAGAGATAAAAATTTTGAAAAATAAATATCTGTTGAGTCCATACTTATATAAATTAATAGCTGAAAAAAATAAACAGGTAAAAGGGTCAGCTTTTCTTACAGTAAAATTCCAATTAATAAATACATAAGGGATGATAAAAACAGAGCAAGACGTGAATCTTGGCATCTGAAAAAGGCTCGTAAGCGTGTGTGGGGTGCCATGGGCAGCTGAGTCAGCATGGCTGACCCAGTTTGGGAACTCTTCACTACTTATTAGGAGTATCTTGGGCAGAAGCAGAAGCAAGACTTTGGGTACAGCTTGTTTTTACAATACCAGCAAATGCAGCAGGGAAAAAACAAGGTTTGGTGGGGTTCACAAGTGAATTCAACAGGCATTCTGAGTGGCTCCTCAAAGAACAACCAAGAGGGGGTGGGTGGGAAACACTTGTCCCCATTTGGGGAAATTCGCTCTAAAGCAACACATGGTTAGAACAAGTGGCCATAACATAGAAGCCACCCAAACTAAACACAAAAGCATCAATACCTTCTTTTGCCGCTATAAAGCCTGTACTCCCTATAAAGCCAATACTTTGAAATCAACTCTCTAGCTTAAAAATATTATAGGTGCTGGGAGTGTATAGCTCAGTGGTAGAGCCCTAGCATTCACGTGACTCTGGGTTTTGATGCCCAGCACCAAATCAAATCAAAACAAACAAAAAAAAATCACAAAAATGAAAAAGTAGAAAAGTACCATTAGATAAGCACCACAACAATAACTGTTGGGAAAAAGAATGTAAAAAAAAAATCAGTGAGTGAGAGTGCTTAGAGAAACAGGATACTTGCATAGCCTCAAAGTATCTCTTACATAGATACTTAGTAATAGCCAAAAGAAGAACAGTAACTTTATAGTGGAGAAACCTGACAGACACTGCCCTAGTCAAATGATCAAAATTAAATTACTAGTCATAAAACATTTTCAACATTATGTTTCTGGTATAGTGCACAAGAAGTCTACAATATCACTTCTGTGGTATTCTTACCAAAGCTATATGACCTCAATTAATTATTTTAAAAGAATTTTTAGAAAAACCAAACTCAGGAATACTTTATTTTTTATACTTTTATAAAAAAGTAAATCATAGTGATAGTCACATACATGCACACAGCACTTGGTGAGCTTTCCCCCGGCTCCCTCCCCACCCCACCCCTTTCCATACAGGGTATTGAGATTGACATTGGTATTCTCACATATGTACATAACATCAATGGAAGTGATCCCTTCATTGATCCTTCCTCTCCCCGCCTCCCCTAAACCACCTCCCTGGCTCCACTGAAGTTTCTCCTCCATTATCTGAAGTCCCTTTGGTATCCCGATTACTCTCTAACTTCCGCATATGAGAGAAAACATATGACCCTTCACTTTCTGTGACTGGCTAGTCTCACTTAGCATAATGTTCTCCAGTTCCATCCATCTTCCTGCAAATGACATTATTTTGTTCTTCTTTATTGCTGAGTAAAATTCTATTGTGTGTATATCCCATAATTTTGTAATCCATTCATCTGTTGATGGACACCTAGGTTGATTCCATAATTTAGCTATTGTGAATTGTACTGCTATAAAACATGGATATGTTTTATATGTTACTGTGATTTTCTGATTTCAGTCCCTCTGGAAAGATACCCAGGAGTGATATAGCTGGATCATGTGGTGGATCCATCCTCAGGGATACTTTAAAAAAAATAATGGTTCAAAAGTATCAAGATCATAAAAAAAAATAAAGACTATCTTAAACCAGGTGTGGTGTCACATGCCTGCAATCCCAATACTTGTGAGGCTGAAACAGGAGGATCATAGGTTCGAGGCCAGCAGTGCACAGTAATTTAGACCTGTTTCAAAATAAAAAGTAAAATAGGGCTGGAGGTGTAGCTCAGAGGTAGAATACCCCTGAGTTAATCCCACAAGACTATGATACCACATACTGCTAACCTGGGAAAAGATCAAAATTCAAAATTTGAAGTGCTGTTTCTACTGTATGTGTATTGGCTTTCATACCATCATAAAGTGAAAAATCATTAAATTAGGGATCACCTGTAATGATCAGAACTAGAAACCAAACGTGTGTGTGTGTGTGTGTGGTACTAGGAGTTGAACCCAGGGGCAGTCTACCTCTGAGCTACATCCCCAGCTCTATTTTAGATTTTATTTTGAAACAGGATCTCTTTAAGTTGTGGAGGGCCTGGCTAAATTGCTGATAACTGGCTTCAAACCTGCAATCCTCTTGTCTCAATCTCATTAAAAAATCAATTGTATTTCTACAGCCTCATTAAAAAACAATTGCATTTCTACATGTTATAAGTGAACAATTGGAATTCAAGTTTTAAAAAACACTTAGAATAGCTTCCAAAATATGAAATACTTAGATATAAATTTAACATAATATGTTTGGCCTTATGTTAAGAACTATAAAACACTGATAAACCAAAAGACTTAAATAAGTGGAGAGAGATAGCATAAATAATTAGATCTACAGATGAAAAGAATTCTAATCATAACCCCAGGATGATGATGATGATGATGATGATGATGACGACGACGATGACAACGACAATTGTTATTATTTGGTACTGGGGATTGAGTCCAGGGGCAAGCTACACCCCCAGCCCTTTTTTCTTTTCTTTCTTTCTTCCTTTTTTTAAATTAAATTATTTTTTTTATTTGAAACAGGGCCTTGTTAAATTACCGCACACTGGCCTCAAACCTTCAATCCTGTCTCAGCCTCCCAAGTACTGGCACTACAGGTGTGTGCACTGCACCCAGCAGTTTTGTTTTTGTTTATGTTTTTGTTTTTTTTGCGGTACCGGGGATTGAACCCAGGGGCGTTCTACCTCCGCACTACACCCCCGGCCCTATTTTTTTATACTTTATTTTGAAATCGGGTCTCACGAAGTTGGGAAGGGCCTCACCAAGTAGAGAGAGAGAGAGAGAGAAAGCTGAGGCTGCCCGCGAACCCAGATCCTCTGGTCTCCGCCTCCCAAAGTACTTGGATTACAAGCGTGCGCCACCACGCCTGGCTGACCCAGCAATTTTTATTGTTGTTTTTAACTATTGTCAGACAGTTGACTACCCATAGGAAAAAGACTAAAACTTGACCTAACTTAACACCTTATACCAAAAATTAAATCACCCCATAAATGTGAAATGTAAAACTATAATACTTCTAGAAGAAAATCTCATTGAGTCAGCCAAATCCTTGGGTTAGGTGAGAGCTCTTAGATATAACACCAAAAATAAAATTCATATAAGAAAAATTACCAATTGGACTTCATTAAAACAAACAAAAGAGCTTCAAAGAGTTGCTTTTAAAAATGAAAACACATAAGCCACAGACTGGGGAAAATATTTGCAAATCAGATCTCTATCAGAGGACTTGTATCAAGAATATATAAAGAACTCAGCCAGGCGTGGGGGCCCACACTTGTAATCCCAGCACTTGGGAGGCTAAGATAGGAGGATCACAGGTTCACAGCCAGTGTCGGCAACTTAGCAAGACTCTCATCAACTCAGTGAGACTGTTTCAAAATAAAAAATAAAATAGGGCTGGGGGTATAGCTCAGAAGTAAAATGCTCCTGGGTTCAACCCTAGTACCACCAAAAAAAAATAATAATAATAATATATAAAAAACTCTTAAAAGCTTGATAATGATAAAAAAAACAGTGCAATTAAAAAATGGGGAAAAGAGCCGGGCGTGGTAGTGCACGCTTGTAATCCCAGTACTTGGGAGGCTGAGACCAGAGGATCTGGGTTCGCGGCCAGCCTCAGCTACTTAGTGAGGCCCTCCACAACTTAGTAAGACCCTGTTTCAAAATAAAGAATAAAAAATAGGGCTGGGGTGTAGCTTAGAGGTAGAATGCCCCTGGGTTCAATCCCCAGTACCGCAAAAAAAGGGGGGGAGGTCAAGCATGGTGGCACATGCCTAACCCCAGCTACTCGAGAGGCTGAGGCAGGAGAATCTCAAATTCAAGGCCAGCCTGGGCAACTTAGTGAGACTGTGTATCAAATTAAAATTAAAAAGAGTGCTGGGGATGTGGCTCTGTGGTAGAGTGCTTGTGTAGCATATGTGAGGCACTGGGTTCAGTCCTCAGTATTTGATGGAGGGCGGGGAGGGAAATGTAAAAGGATCTGAACAGATAATTCACCAAAAAACATATGTATGGCAAATAAGCACTTGAAAAGATGCTCAACATCTTTCCTTAGGAAAGTGCGACTTAAAACCATAATGACAGACTACCACTCACCTAAAAGAATGGCTACACTTTTAAAAATTGGCACTGCCAAATGCTGGCAAGGATGCTGAGCAACTAGAATTGTCATATGTTGCTGACAGGAATGCTTGGAAAATAATTTGCTAGTTTCTTATAGAGTTAAATGTATACTCACTATATGATCCTGTAATTCTACTCCTAGGTATCTACCCAAGAGAAATGAAAACCTGTGCTTACAAATACCTGTATCTGAATGTTCAGCTTTATTCACAATCACCAAACTAGAAATAACCCAAATGTGCGTGCGTGTGTGTGTGTGTGTGTGTGTGTGCGTGTGTGTGTTTACTGGGGATTGAACCCAGGGGCATTCTACCTCTGAGCTACACCCCCAGCCCTACTATATTTTTTATTTTAAAACAGGGTCTCACTAACTTGTGGAGGGCCTCACTAAATTGCTGAGGCTGGCCGCGAACCTGCGATCTTCCTGTCCATGCCTGACCCAAATGTCCTTTAACCAGTGAATGGTTGAATAAACTGTGGTCCTTTTTATATCACATATTAATATATTTTTATATGTCAGAATCTACTTCTAATTTATTAAATTTATCTATTTTGTATCAGTATAGTAAAAATAAGTCCTAATAACTGTAGCTTCATAACATATTCCACTAATATACTTATTCTTTATATTTTTCTTTAGTTTTTAATAGTGACTTATGTTTCCATCTGAATTCTATTGCCACATTCCCTCAAAGAGCTTGCAGCTTTTTTTTTTCTTTTGGCGTATTGCAACTGTACATCATAGGTTCAGAGTGACACACATCTATGCACACCGCATTCACTGTGTGCTTCCTTCCTGTTCCCACTCCACTGCCCCCCCATAGATCATCTTTACCATACAGATAACTTCATGTATGGACAGAGGATTATTTGAATAGTTTCTATCATCAGATCTCCCCCTTTCTCCTCCCCCCCTCCCCCATTCCACTAGTGTCCCCCCTCATTTATCTGAGGTCCTCTTTGTTTCCCAGTTCCTCTCTGGCTTCCACATATGAGTGAGAGCATATGGCTCTTCACTTTCTGTGACTGGCTAATTTCACTAAACACAATATTCTCCTGCAAATGACATGATCGTGTTTTTATGGCTGAGTAGAATTCTACTGTGTGTATATACCATAATTTGGTTACTGTGAATTGTGCTGCTATAAACATGAAAATGTATGCGCCCCTATGGTAATCTGATTTCAGTTCCTTTGGGAAGATCCCCAAAGGTGGTATGGCTGGGTCATATGGTGCTTCCATTCCCAGTCTTTAAGGAACCTCCATACTGATCTCCATAGGAGATAGCTATACTGATTTGCAATCCCACCAACGATGTATGAGAGTTCCTATTTCCCCACATTTTCACCAGCATTTATTGTTGTTTGCATTCTTGATGACTGTCATCCTAATTGGAGTAAGATGGAATCTCAGTATCATTTGATTTGCAATTCCCTGATTGCTAATGATACTGAACAGTGTGTGTGTGTGTGTGTGTGTGTGTGTGTGTGTGTGTGTGTGTGGTACTGGGGACTTAACTCAGGGGCATTCTTCCTCTGAGCTACACTCCCAGTCCTATTTTATTCTTTATTTTGAAACAGGGTCTCACTAAGTTACGGAGGGCTTCACAAGTTGCGGAGGCTGGCCGCAAACCTGCCATCCTCCCCTCCCAAGTACTGGGATTACAAGCATGTGCCACCATGCCCAACTGATGTTGAATACTTTTTCATATACTTATTGGCCATTTGTATTTCTTCTTTTAAGAAGTGTCTATTCAGATCCATTGCCCATTTTTTAATTGGTTCTTTTTTTAGTGTTAAGTTTTTTTTAAATTCTTTATATATTCTAGATATTAATCCTCTTTCAGAAGAGTAGCTGGCAAAGATTTTCTCCCATTCATAGGCTCTCTCTTAAGGTTCTTGATAGTTTCCTTTGCTGCACAGAAGCTTTTTAATCTGTTGAACTGGCAGCTTTTTTTATAACATTCAATTTTCCATCTATGATCATTGGTATGCCTCTCCATTTATTTACTGTTTCATATCACTCAGTGAAATTTTGTAATTAAAAACATGAATATCAGTTTCATACATGTCTTGTTGAGATTATTTCCAAACTTTTATTAGTATTGGTGATGGTGTCAGTAGTTATTAGAACTGTCATCTTTTTTTCCATTACATCTTCTAATTAGCATTAGTTAGAAATAATTATTAGCTTCTATTTGGGGGATATACACAGTCATTTTGATGAACTCTTTTTATTCCTAATGATTTTTCCCTTGATTCTCTTAAGACTTCTATTTTTAAGTTACATATTGTAAAGTCTTCCACTGAAGGTCATATCTTATCTGGCTAACAATAGATTCTGGGTTTCCTCAACCACAGTAGCCTATTGGTAAAAATAAAACAGCTGTTTTATACAACTGTCTATCTTAATTCCTAAGTCAGGCTATTATTAATTATAATAAAAATAATTACCATTTACTATTACCTATAGTGCCCTAGCCTTTGTTTTACTTGTATGAATTCCCTCCCTCCCTCCCTCCCTCCCTTTCTCCATTTCTTCCTTCTTTCCTTCCTTCCCTCCTTCTTCTGTGGTACTAGGAATTAAACCAGGGCCTTGCACATACTAGGCAAGCATTCTGCCACAGAACTACACCCCCAGCCCTTTGCATGAATATTTAGCTTCACACAACCTTGAAAGGGTGGGATTACAAATCCACATTTATTAATAGAAAAACTAAAATTTAGAGAAGCTAAGTACTTGCCCAAGACCACTGAGTTATAGTAAGTGGGTGAGGCACCATTCATACCCAGGTTTATTTTACTCCAATGCCCTTATTTCAGTTTACCACAAAGCCTTTTTCCTTGAAAAAGAAGGAGATGTAGCTCAGTGGTAGAAGGCTTACCTAGCATTCCTGAGACCCTGGATTCCAACCCTAGTAACACTGAATGAATGAATGAATGAATGAATGAATGAATGATTAAATAAATAAGAAAGGGAGAGGGAAGAGAGGGGGGAAATTTTTCTACCTAGCACTGTTAAATTCAATTTTTCCACCAATTTGTTTTCTCTATAAGCAAGTGACATCAAATCAAATGATTACCAAATGTGGTAGGAGGAAACAGTTGCTCAAGTTACAAAATTAATTCTCAATGGGTGACATAGAACAACTTGCATTTACTTTTGGCTAATGAGCCTTAATATATTGTTCATAGCCAAAGACACACACTCAGGATTTAATATTTGTCATCTGCTTATTTTATTTAAATGCATTCTCACAGCTAAAATGATACTGCTAATTAGTACTTCAAGTATCTTTTTTTCTTTTTTATTTTATAGGAGCATTGTAATCATACATCATGATGAGGTTCAGAGTGATAGAGGCATACATGCACACAGCACTCAGTGAGCCCTCCCCCAGTTCCCACCAAGAGTTCTAGATATGGACTATGAAACTGCTAAACTGCTACCTGAACCGAAGCAAAACACTTACCTTTTGTGCTGTCATTTTTCCATCTGTATGCATTTTTCAAGGATTTAAGAAAACTAATTTTGCTATTTAATGAGAGTTAACTGCTTATTTTTTGAAAGTATATTTTATTCTGTTAGGTCACTATCAAATTTAAAATGCACAAAAAAATTAACCTAGTACTGCCTGTGAAACTTGGAAGAGAGTTGGGTGCCAGTGGCACCTCCCTGTAATCCCAGTACCTGGGAGGCTGAGACAGGAGGATCAAAGGTTTGAGGCCAACCTCAGCAATTTAAGCAAGTACCTAAGTAACTTAGTGAGATCCTGTTTCAAAATAAGAAAACAGAAAGGACTGGAGGTATCTTGGAGGTAGACTGCCCCTGGGTTCAACCCCAGTAGCAAACAAAAGCAAAAACAAAAAACAAAAATAAAAATAGCAGCAACAACAACAAAATACTTAAAAATAACTATCTCTATCATAGTTACTATATATGAACAGAGTTGTTATTTTATTTTAGTAACTACTCTTGAATGTATATGGACTTTTTGATTGACAGCATGATTATAGTATCTCCAAGTTTAAGGAGAGGCAGAAGTCAGGGGAACAAATACAGAAATTAAATTTGAACAGCTTGAATTCTGGCTACATTAAAAAGAGATCAGTCTATGAGGTCAAGGGACTTAGATTCAAACCTGAAACCACTGTTTATAGCTCTGTAATCTCAAATTTCATGCCTTCTTTGTAAACTGGGATAATGATACCTAACTTAAAAGAATGTTTTAAGAATGATAAAAGACAAGGAAAAAGACCAAAAAACCCACCTATGACAGTGGCCTTTCTTTCTCCACGCTACATTTTTATTATGAACAATCTATTTGGCAAAGCAGCATCCTTAGATGTTCATACAGATTGCAAAATCTGAGAACTAAAAGGGATCATCAGCAATCTCTGAATGTATTCTAAATGTTCTAAATAATTCTAATTAATTCTAATTAATTCTATTAATGCCTTAATCTTTTTCCCCTTGCCTCCCTCCAACTCAATGCCTCAGTCTTAAAGCCAACATAATAGAAAACCTAAGAAGAAAAGGAACTTCAATTTCAAGTATTGCCAATTGTTTCTGAGGATAGAACTAGACTTTCATCGTGTCTCTGTTTACAGAGGTCAGCTGAGCAACTTAAAGGCTAAATCTGTTTGCTCATTGTAATGCCTGGAAAAAATCATTCAGAGAACAGGAGTGCAAGAGAGCAAAAGGAAAGATCAATTTAAAAATACTATCCTAAGGTACCAGTGATATAACCTAGGAAGTATTCCCTAACTTTCAAAAAAGGGAAAGTTGGTCCACATAATATAGTTTAATATTCATACCCAACCAATTCTTAAATATATCATTAAGTTGGTTGTGGATTACTAGGAATAAATATATATATTTTATTACAAAGTTAGGTCATACTATCCTGGAAAATGCATGGGGTATATGGGGAAGAGAAAATCTAATAACTATGGTTACTGCAAAGACTGACAAGGAGGAATAGAAAGAGAAAATATATAGTGGAAAGGAATACTGGGGCCCTGAATTCTGGTCTAAGAAGTATGTACTTGATCCTATGTGGAATGATTCTCTAGAAGATCCTAGCACCACCAGCTTCAAAATCACATAGGGAGCACAGCCAAACACTGATTCCTGGGTCCTACCCTAGACCCACAGTGGGGTGCTCAGGAATAGGTATTGTTACAAGCTTGAAAATTGATTCTAATACATCCAAAAAGTTTGTCATAAGCAAAAGGGAAAATGGAAAAGTATTGATCAGTGTAATGATGTGGCCAGAGTTAGAGACTTCAGAAGTAAAAACAAATAACAAGCTGGGCATGGTGGAGCATGCCTGTAATTCCAGTATTTGTGAGGCTGAGATAGGAGGATTGTAAGTTCCAAGGCCCACTTGGGCAACTTAGCAAGACCCTGTCTCAAAATAAAACCAAAAGGGCTGGGGTATAGCTCAGAGGTAGAGCACCCCTGGGTTCAATCCCCAGGACTGCAATAAATAAATAAATAAATAATGAAAACAAAAATAGCAATAATAATGACAAAAGTAACTACCTCTCTATCACTATTACTTATTGCTTTATTTACTTATTACCTGCCAGACACTGTTTTTATGCATTTTACATGCACTGACCTATTAAAAATTTACAAAAATTTAAAAATATACGTCTAATCCTTATCATAGATAAGATAAAACAAAACACTGGAGATAGAGAAATTAAGTAATTTTCCCAAGGTCAGATAGTCATAAAAAGTCCAGCTGGAGGATGACATTATCTTTAAGAGCAGTGTAAAGGAAGGATTAGAGAAGTAATACTAGAGGCAATAGATTTATTGGCAAATTATTGTAGCAATCTAATAGGAGAATCTGAATTTGGACAGAGTCACTAGGACAGATTTTTTTTTCAAGCATACAGGTGAAATCAACACAGTAAATGGCATTTGTTTGTATGTTATACAATCAAAGTCTGCTGGCTGCCTTCCTGAATTAATACTGCAAGGTGAAAATATACCTGTCTGTAGTGTCTACAGGGCTAGAAGTTTAAGAGATTTGGAGTAAAGGGAAGGATAATAGCTGTCTTGAATCATTCCAAAGGACATGTACATAGAACTACTTTTTGTTTTTGGAACTGGAAGGCTATCTTACTTTGTGTTCCCTATCTAATCCTCTTAATCCTCAAAACTTGTTGGCAAATTCTCCCCACTCTCCTGCCACCTTTCACTATTATCAAACACTTATTCAATATAAATACTGCTCCATGCTGCAAGCTCTGAAGTTCTCTGCTTTATCATCATGACTAAGCATTTGGGTAACACTCTATTCAACAAGAAGAAACCTCTCTTCTAATTTCACTCCTGTTCTTGCACACATCATTAGTGGAACCCAGCCACCTCCCCACCAACACACTCACATATACTCATAAGATCCTCAAAAGAAAACTGAGGTGGTCAGAAGCTATACAACTAAAATATAGATTAGAAGTCTTCCTCTATTTTTTAATGAGAATTTTGAAACACAAAGATGTTAAAGAACCTGTTCAAGGTTGCAACCAATGCATAGCTAGAATTACATTCTATGTTCCTGGTATACTCCTAGGCTGCTAATCACAGTGTTTCACACCAGCATCATATGAACACACACTCCTTCTGAGAAAGATGCAAAGCACAATGCTCATACTCCTCCTAATCGCTGCTAATGCATACTGGAAATGAACAATCTCAGAGATTCTCAGAGGCCAGTGGTCAATAATAAATAAATAAATAAATAAATAAATAAATAAATAAATAAATAATTTAGATTTCCCCTTGTGTTAATAATCTTTCTTGCCGGGCGTGGTGGCGCACGCTTGTAATCCCAGTACTTGGGAGGCTGAGACTGGAGGATCCGGGTTCGCGGCCAGCCTCAGCTACTTAGTGAGGTCCTCCGCAACTTAGTGAGACCCTGTCTCAAAATAAAGAATAAAAAAATAGGGCTGGGGGTGTAGCCCAGAGGTAGAATGCCCCTGGGTTCAATCCCTGGTACCCTCCCCCCCCAAAAATAAATCTTTCTTGTCACTGTGACAAAATACCTGATAAAAACAACTTAAAGGAGGAAAGTTTTTTTTTGGGGGGTGGGGGAGTTGGCTGACGGTTTCAGAGGTTTCAGTCCATAGTTGGTTGGCTCCATTGCTATGGGTCTATGGTGAGGCAGAACATCATGGCAGGGAGGGTGTGGTGGAGCAGAGCTGTTTACCTCATGGCACAGGGAAAGGAGAAAAAGAAAAGAGAGGAAAGGGAAGGGAGGGAGGAAGGGGCTGGGAGTAGTTATCGTCCCCAAGGGTAGGCCTCCAGGGACCCTCCCTTCAACTAGGTCACACCTCCTACAGTTTCTACCATCTCCCAAAAGTCCATGCAAATTACAAATTTAAATCCATCAATGGATTAATCTACTTATGAGGTTAGAGCCTTCCTGATCCAATCTTTTCCTAAAAGCCCCACCTCTGAACAGAGCTTGCACTGGAGACTACCCTTTCAACACATGAGCCTTTGAGATACATTCCAGCTCCAAATCAGAACACTCCTCCACTCCTGAAGTAAGAGCCTTGAAGAAGTAGGCAATGTTCCCTAAAATACTTAAAGGAGCTGGGCGTGGTGGTGCACACCTATAATCCTAGTACTTGGGAGGCTGAGACAGCAGGATTGCAACACAGCAAGACTCTCAGAAACCTAGCGAGACCCTGTTTCAAAACAAAAAAAAAAAAAAATGAAAAAGGGCTCAGAAGTAGAATGCCCCTGGGTTCAATCCCCAGTACCACAAACAAAGAACAAAACAAAACGAAATCTAAAGGAAACAGACTGGCTAAGTGAAGTTTACCTCTATGTTAGCAGAATGTGACTATTACTACTTTGCTTCTGATTTCATACATCCCATTTACTACTTTCTGTATCACTGCAATTGGTGGGATTGTAAATTGATGCAACACTATAGAAAATACGATGACAGTTCTTCAAAAGTCAAAAACAGAGCGGGTGTAGTGGCACACACCTGTAATCCCACTACTTGGGAGGCTGAGACAGAAGGATCACAGGTTTAAAGCCAGCATGCATTAACTTACCAAGACCGTATTTCAAAATTTAAAAATGGGCTGGTGGTGTAGCTCAGAAGCAGAACACCCCTTGGCTCAACCCCCAGTACCACACACACACACACACACACACACACACACACACACACATATACACATACACACACACACACATATACACACACACACAATCAAAAATAGAACTACCATATGATCCAACAATCCCACTTCTGGTATATATCCAAAAGAACTGAAAGCAGTCTCAAAGAGTTATTTGCACAAACACGTTCAGAGCAGCACTATTCACAATCACCAAGAGGAAGAAGCAACCCAAATGTTCACTGATAGATGAATGGATTAAAAATGTGGCATGTCTATACATGTATATATGCATACACACACACACACACAAAGAACATTGTTCAGATTTTAAAAGGAAGGAAATCAGCCAGGCACCGTGGTGCACACCTGTAATCCTAGCTACTCGGAAGGCTGAGGCAGGAGGATCACAAGTTCAAGGCCAGCCTGGACAACTTAGCAAGACCAGTCTCAAAATAAAGCTAAAAAAGAATGGGGATATAGCTCAATGGTAGAGTGCTCCTGGGTTCAATCCCCAGTACCACACACACAAAAAAGGAAGGAAATCCAGTCACATGCTACAACATGGATGAACCTTGAGGTCACTATATTAAGTGAAAAAAGGCAAATACTATATGATTCCACCTATATGAGGTAACAAAAGAAGACAGATTCATAGACACAGAGTAGAATGGTGATTACCAAGGGTTTACAGGAGGAGGAAAAGAGTTGTTTAATGGGTATAGAGTTTCAAATTTACAAGCTAAAAAAGTTCTGAAGATCTGTTTCATAATAATATGAATATACTTAACACTACTGAATTATACATTTAAAATGGGTAAAATAGTAAATTTTGTGTTTTTATCATAACATGGGGGGGGTACTGGGGATTGAACCCAGAGACTTTTTTTTTTTTTTTGCGGTACTGGGGATTGAATGCAGGGGCGTTCTACCTCCGTGCTACGCCCCCGGCCCTATTTTTTATACTTTATTTTGAAACCGGGTCTCACGAAGTTGCAGAGGGCCTCACTAAGGAGAGAGAGAGAGAGAGGAGAGAGAGAGAGAGAGAGAGAGAGAGAGAGAGAGAGAGACAGGGAGAGAGAGAGCAAGAGAGCTGAGGCTGGCCGTGAACCCGGATCCTCCGGTCTCCGCCTCCCAAAGTACTGGGATTACAAGCATGCGCCACCACACCCGGCTGAACCCAGAGACATTCTACCTTCAAGTTATACCTCCAGCCCTTTTTTTTTTTCATTTTATTTTTTGTTTTGAAACAAGGTCTTGCTAGGTTACTGAGAGTCTCACTAACTTTCTGAGGCTGGTCTTGAACCTGTGATACTCCCATCTCAGCCTCCCAAGTACTGAGATTACAGGCATGGGCCACCATGCCTGGCTTTTTTATCATAATTTTAAGTGGGGGAAGACTATCATCATACAGTATGTATGTATGTAGGCATTTTTTTAACTTATCAAAGAAGCTAAGGAATTTTAAGTGCTGGAACTTAAGGATCTGATTATCTGCTCTACCACTACCTTCTTTTTACAGATAACTGAAAAGTAGTACACTAATTTCCCAAATGAACTTTGAAGCCAGGCAGACTATAATCCAAGTGATGGTTCTATCATTTAACTGAGCCTCAGTTTTCTCACCTGTACAAAATGTGGGGAGTGAGTGTTCCTGGCACACAGCCCCCATTTCCTTTCAGCTCCAGTATGACTCATCTCACATGTTAAAAGGTAGTTATAGCCAGGTGTGGTGGCACACACCTAGAATCCCAGTACTTGGGAAGCTGAGTCAAGAGGATCACAGGTTTGAGACCAGCCTCAGCACTTTAGCAAGACCCTGTTTCAAAATAAAAAGGGCTCAGAGGCAGAATGCCTCTGGGTTCAATCCCTAGTACCACAAATGAAAATAAAATAATAAAGGCTGTTAAATGCTAAGGTAGAAAAGCAATGCAGAAAGGGGAGGCAGGGTGGGCATGGGACTCATGTGTGTCATGGGAGTAAATTTTACATAGGATGGACAAAGGAACCATATGGTAAGTACACGCAGGAGTTTTCCTTGTACAAGTTCTTTACATATGCTTCTGGGCAAGATAGAGAGGTTTAAAAGGTTCAAGACAACATTCTGTTGAATAATTGGAAGAATGAATGTAAATAGAGAGTAGGGAGAAAAAGATCAAGTACATAAAAACAGAAAACCCTAAGTCTTCTCTGAAGTTTCTAGAGAAAAGATTCTTGGCAAAGCACATGATTATTAATTCAATCATTTGACAAATTTGTATTGTGCCATAAAAAGAAAATGTAATTTCTAGATGCTAGAGATACACCAATGAAGAAGACAGACATGGTCCAGAGTAGTAGACTACTGCCCTCATATAACTTACTGTCTTCTAGCAGGAAGAGAAACAAAAAAGCATTATAGTATGATTGATAAGTACTAACTGGAAATATGCACACGGTGTTGTAGGAAAACACAGTACATGCGTGTGCACATGAAGAAACACCTAATCGAGACTTTCCAGAAGAAGAAACACCTAACTTGGGACACAAAGAATGAGGAGGTATAACTAAACTAAGAGTACATGGGAAGAATATCCCAAAGGCAAGGGACAGCATGTGTCATGACATGGAGACAAGACAGCTCATAGTACCCTAGAGAACTGAATACAGCTCCTTGTGGCTGGACTGCAGAAGAGGAGACAGGAGTGGTGACATGGGAGAGCTTTCCTAAGAGCAACTGAGTGTCCATGGGAGAATTTTACACAAGAGAGAATGACAGATCAGATCTACTTTTTATAAACATAACTCTGGAGGGAGTGTGAAAACGGGCTGGGGAAGAATGAAGGCGAAGAGACGTTTTAGCAGCCTGCTAAAATCATCCAGTTGAGAGATGAATCGCAGCCAGAGAAACAGATGCCAAGAACATGTGCATGCTATTATGGCCACAGGAAATCCATCATTACCTGTGCAGGATGGTATGCTCATGTCCTGAAAACCTACCGTTGTTTCTATTGTAGGAAAAACAAATCAAGTATGCCAATGGATTATCAGTGTTTCTACCCAGAAGGTAAGGAAATTGCATAAAATCAAAGCCCCTAATAAAACAGGCCCATAAAAATGTTGCCAGAATTGTGCTTTACAAAGGCCTAAAGTCATTGTGCTCTTCCCTAAGAGAACACCTATACTAGCATATTGTCAATATCTAATAACGATTTTCATCCTTTCTCTTTCCAAAACAATTTTTCTACCCATTTTAACAGCTTCTGAGGTCTTGAGATTCATGCCTGGCTGTGTAAGAGGCAAGTGCTGCTTTTCAGCTGAATAAACAAAGACAGACAATGAGGGTAATGTGGCAAACGGGTCTGCCCACTCAGATATTTTCCAAAGTAGGAGTTCATGCTGGGCTCCCTCAGCTGGAAAGCCCGGGGGAATAAACATTCCAGATATATAACTGAACTAATATCAAAGTCATACTCCATCAGCAATATCATTTCTGCTAATTGTTGAGTAGACGGTATGCTAAAGATTGAGGGAAATTATGAGGTCCAA
The DNA here is from genome assembly GCA_004027185.1 of Glis glis. Classification (NCBI taxonomy): domain Eukaryota; kingdom Metazoa; phylum Chordata; class Mammalia; order Rodentia; family Gliridae; genus Glis; species Glis glis. Next base: position 21,117 of record PVJS01007554.1, on the reverse strand, counting down.
GGGTTTGAAAATTAAAGAATGGGAATAAAGAAGGTAGGCATGCTAGCATACTTTGTTTACAACACCAGACCTGACACATTAAAACAATTTTATTCACCCCCAGAGATGAGGAAAGTAATAATATTTCATCAATTCCCTCAAGAGTCATTGTGTGTAGGGATACTAAAATGTATGTGGCTGTAGTCAAAGATGAAACCACTCAAAATGCAAACTGTTTGTATGATAGGACACACTCTGAAAGACTAATGTTTTGCATCAACCAAATATCAGATGTTTGGCTTGGGTGATGCAATGTTTGAGGCAACTTCTCTATCCTTTTTTCTCGTTCAAAATGAACAGTACATTCCTAACCAGGTCTGCTCAGACACCCAGGGTGCTAGTGAATGGCAGTACAGACTCTTCAGTGACCAAGCAACCAATATCCTGGAATTTGAAAAGAACTTTTTATAATGAAAAGTTCCCCCATCAATAGACCATTTGCCGGAGCTGTTTTCATAGTTGCAACTGACCCTCTGCTGGGGACCGAAATTTCCTCTGTGTTAGCCCGAAAGTCACTCCACTAGGAGAAGAAACATACTTTAAGGTCTAGTATAATAAAAGATAGAAAGATTTAGGTGATCAAAGTTAAAAATGTCCTTATAAAAATAATGTGGGCCATGGATACTTTTACAGAAATGTAAGTAGTAAGTTCACTGTACTCAATAAATGTTTATGGAATGAGTGTGGTTCAAATGACAAATTTCAGCACAAGTAGTTTGTAGCTTTTATGACCATTGACAAATCATCTCTTTGAGTCACAGTTTCCTCACATTTAAAAACTGAATAATAACCTGTGCCCCACCCTACACAAACAATTCAAGGAGTCCTTGCCAGTTTTCATCCTCAGTTGGGCTATACTAGGTTATTTTAAAGTGCCAAAAACAGCCAGGTGTGGTGGCACACACCTGTAAGCCCAGTACTTGGGAGGCTGAGACAGGCAGATCACGGGTTTGAGACCAGCCTCAGCAAGTTAATGAGATTCTCAGCAACCTAGAGAGACCCTAATCCAAAACAAAAAATAAAAAAAGGGCTAGGGGTGTAGCTCAGAGGTAGAATGCCCCTGGGTTCAATCCCCAGTACCACCGAAAAAAAAGCCAAAAATAATAACAACAAAAGGCCACCATCCTTTATTACTCCTTCCAAAACATAATCAATCAAGCCTTAGGATTTAGCAAAGTAAATAGATGGGAATATGGATGGGGCAGGACTGGACAAGGGTAATGGGTATCCAGATGGACAACTGGCACGAGAAAGGTGTTTATTCTGTTAATTTCTGTATATGCTCAAAATTTTCCATAATAAAGAAGTTTTAAAATCTGGCACAGTGGTACATACCTGTAATCCCAGCTACTTGAGACTAAAACAGGTTGATCACAAGTTTAAGGACAGCCTAGGCAACTTAGTAAGTCCCTGTCTCAAAATAAAATTTAAGAAAAGATGTAGGATGTAGCTCAGTGGTACAGTGCTTGCTTCACATATGCAAGGCCCTAGGTTCAATTCCCAGCACCAGGAGGAAAAACAAAACTTTTTAAGTGTCTTTATACTACTCTCAGATACATATTTTCTTAGGCTTTTGTTTGGGATGGCAAGGGCACTGATCCCTTGAACAAGAAGTCAGACTGCAAATATGCAGGCATGGCAAAACCTCTTCACCATGACTAATTTAAATAAGGTAGAATAGTTTAAGTACATTTTATCAAATTTCCTTAATGTTTGGAAAGTAGATGAGTTGCTATTTCAATGGCGATCTTAACAACTAGAATTTATTGAATTCTTCTCCTGTGTTCTCGCTGTTTTAAGTGCTTTACCAACATTGTCTCATAATAGTAGCCACAACTCTGTGACCTGAGCTGACGGACAGGTAAGTAATAAAGCTGCAACTGGAATCCAGACAATCTGATTTTAGAGCCTGTACTTCTAACCACCAATGACTGGATCCTTCAAGGCTCAATAATACTGTTTTGGAAAATATTGGAAAGAATTAAGAGAGAAGAAAACTACTTCCAGCTCAAAAGCATATATGTATTGCCTTGTCAGAGGCAGCAAGTGTAAAATAGTGGGCAAAAATAGAAAAAAAAATAGCTGGGCGTGGTGGCACACGCTTGTAATCCCAGTACTTGGGAGGCTGAGACCAGAGGATCCCGGTTCGTGGCCAGCCTCAGCTACTTAGTGAGGCCCTCTGCAACTCAGTGAGACCCTGTTTCAAAATAAAGAACAAAAAATAGGGTGGGGGTGTAGCTTGGAGGTAGAATGCCCTGGGTTCAATCTCCAGTACCACACACACAAAAAAAAAAAAAAATAGAAAAAAATGATTATCGAATTGTAATTATTTACCACTCATTATTGCATGACCTTAACTAAGTTAAATACCATTCATCCTAAATTTCATCACCCATGCTTTGTAGATCTGCAGTAAGTCTGGAAAGTGAAAATGTTTGTAAGGTAATGTGATACGTAAGTGTCCTAGAGCAGTTGTATTTGTGTATGCGTCTGTCCGTCTACCAGACTGAGAATGCCTGTCATCCACCATTCCGTCCTTAGCAACTAGCACAGTGCTTGGCGCACAGGAGGCACTAATGTTTGCTCAACATAACACCAGATCCATTAAGAGGTCCAGCACCAATTGCTAGTTTCATCAAGTCTAATTTTAGTCATCTAAGTCTGTGTGTTACACCAACAAGCAAAATAGGTTTCAAATGTTTGTTTAATAAGAGAGGATAGAAAACTAATTCATGTCCCCCTCTATTATTATGCTATCTTACCACATAAACCCTTTAATCCCAAATTAGTGCTGGAAAAGATTTAAGGAGACAGTCAGTGGCCTCTAATTATCTTTGCTGGGGATCATTTACACTTTTACAAGTCCACTGCACTTTCCAGACTTATCTTTGCAAAACACAAACCTTACCATGTCACTTCCTGGCTTATAATGTACTTCTCCATGGCTTTCAGAATTCATTTCTGTGCACGACATAGAAAACATTTCATGATTTAACCCTGCCAACCACTCCAGCCTCAAATCTCTCCATTCCCTGTTGTACCCTCCAATTTCCTCTCCTCTCCTATCAAGACATGAGGACATCAGCTCTCTAGGAAGGCTGTACATGTGCTCTCTTACCTCTATACTTTTTCATGTGCTACTCCCTTTTTCTAGCATGTCCTCCTCCTCTACCACCTGGATAGTTCCTATTTGTTCTCAAAATTCAGCTCAGAGAAAACTTCTTCCAGAAAGCCTTCCCTGACACCCTCCTTCACCCGCTAAAAGTCTTGAGTGAGAAGCTCCCTCTTTGCACCTGTAGCATCCTGTGCATAACTCTATGATGGAACTTACATTCTGTAGTCTGATTTTCTGTATCTTCCACCATATTCTCAAGGATAAAAACCCTGTCTTATTTGTCTCTCAATCATCTAACTGGCAGTGATACACCATAGCTGACTAACACAGACCTGATGAATTAATAAAAGAACCTTATTTTGTCAATAACTTGGCTGAGAAAGCCAAGTGTAAACTTATTAACAAAAGCATACCCTTTTCCCTGTTATGGAGATAAAAATGAATGCAGGGCTGGAGATATAGCTCGGTGGTAGAGCACTTGCCTAATACGTGTGAGGCCTCATGTGTGATCCCCAGCACTGCAAAGAAAATAATTAAATTAGAATGGATGCAAAGTCAAAAAATAAATAAATCAGGAGAAAAGAGGATCTGAAATTTTGTCTGGTTAACAACAAAAAAAAAAAAGGAGAAGAGGAAGAAGAAGGAGGAGGAGGAGGAGGAAGAGGAGAAGGGAAAGAGGAAGATACCATTACAGATTGGTTAAGCAAAAAGGAAATAGAAAGTAATAGCATACTGACATTTGTGGCTTTAGTCCTTGAAGACTACTTAGCCACTGTTTTTTAAGTATGTGTATTTCTAAATGAGTACACTATTACATGAGATTATTAACTAAATGATGTGTAGCAAAGAGAAATGCTGACTTCTGATAAACTGTTAAAAGGCCTGTTGTTACAGGAAAGACCATACAGTTAGAAAAATAAGTCTCTAAAACAGGAAGTTTAAGTAATTTTTTTGCTACAAAGGTCTGGGATATATTTGGAATTTTTTTCAAAAGTCTTATGTACAAGTTAAACATGATTAATACACACAAAGGAAATTATTAGGTCGTAAAGCTTTTGCAGCAACTCAATACCATGATACACTATTGTCTCTATTTCTGACCAACCTGTGTTTCTTTTCTTTTTCTCTCTTTCTTCTTCTTTTTAAATTTTTATTATTTTTTTTGTGATGCTGGGGATTGAACCCAGGGGCATTCTACCTCCACCCACAGCCCTATTTTATTTTTATTTTGAAACAGGGTCTCCGTAGGTTGATGAGAGTCTCACTACTTGTTGAAACTGTCCTTGAACTTGTGATCCTCCTGTCTCAGCCTCCCAAGTACTGGGATTACAGGTGTGCACCGCCATGCCCAGCTGAATGGCCAGTGTTCTGAAAAATACTTATCAGAGTTCTAGATAATATGCTCACTAAGTGAGTAGGGGCTTGTACATGCTAGGTGAACTCTATCAGTCATTAGTAGTAGTAGTAGTAGTAGTAGTAGTAGTAGTAGTATTTTGTGGTATTGGGAATTGAACCAAGGGGCATTATAGACCCCCAGCCCTATTTTTTAATTTTTTTTGCGGTACCAGGGATTGAACCCAGGGGCGTTCTACCTCCGCGCTACACCCCCGGCCCTATTTTTTATACTTTATTTTGAAACCAGGTCTCACAAAGTTGCGGAGGGCCTCACTAAGTAGAGAGAGAGAGAGAGAGAGAGAGAGAGCGCTGAGGCTGGCCGTGAACCCAGATCCTCCGGTCTCTGCCTCCCAAAGTACTGAGATTACAAGCGTGTGCCACCACACCCGGCTCCTATTTTTTAATTTTTATTTTTATTTTGAAACAGGTTATCCATAGGTTGTTGAGAGTCTCACTACTTGTTGAGGCTGTCCTCAAACCTGCGATTCTCCTGTCTCTGCCTCCCAAGTATTACAGGTATGCACCACCACACCCAGCCTGTGTTTCTTTATAGAGCTAAAATGGCCCTTACTGTTTGGATATATGCTATTTGCCCTTAATTGCCAACCTAGCTAATGTTTAAGTTTTACTCATCTGACTCATAACAGATATCCACGTCTTCTCCTCTGGAAATCAATCCACTGTACAGATCAGTTAGGCTAACAAAAAATTAAAGCAAAATTAAAATGGATAGTCAGAATAGTATGAGAGAATATGCTTTGTTCTTTCAAGTAAAGTGCATACTTTCTACTACAAATCCAAACAAAAGGAAAACTGGAGACGGTAGTAAACAATCTATGGTATCGACAGAAAAACAGTAACTACAAATCATAAAATAGAAGCAAAAGTGGCAAGGGGAGAAAAGATGCATTTAAAACTAACAAGAATGACTAGAAGGATACAATAGAGAACATTAAATCCAATCTATTGCTGGGCACAGTGGCGCATGCCTGTAATCTCAGCACTTGGGAAGCAGAGACAGGAGGAGCGCAGGTTCGAGGCCAGTCCCAGCAACTTAGTAAGACCCTCAACAATTTAGTGAATCCTATTTCAAATAAAAAATAAAAAGAGCTGGGGTTGTCGCTCAAAGGTAGAATGTCCCTGGGTTCAATCCCCAGTAACAGAAAAAAAATCAATCTATTTCTAGATTATTTTGCCATGATAAAAGGAGCCTCAAAAATAAAATAAATCTGGGTTTGAATCCCAGCAAACTAGCATTTCCCAGCTATATGATTAGTGGGCAAATAAAATAACCTCCTCTTAGACTCAGGTTCCCCAAGAGTAAAATGAAGTAACACTACCTATCATCAGAATTGAAAGAATTATGAATACTGAATAATTAAAAGGATTGAAAATACTAAAGAAAAACAGGTATTCAAAATATAATAAAAAAAGGGCAGCTAACATTTAGAAAGCCAACTTATGCCAGGAATTCTAAGTGCTTTACACATGTTGTTTAATCCTTATAATAACCCTGTGAGGGGGACACTATGATTATGCCATTTTACAGATGAGGACACTACAGCAGAACCCAAGATCACACAGTAAGAGGTAAAGAACTCAAACCTAGCCTTGTTCCAGAGATGATAGCTATCATTAATAATAATAATTCTTAAGTTTGCTTGAACAAAAGCTCCCTTTCAGCTTGACTTAATTGTGCTTTTGTTCATGCCAAAACACTAACCTCTAAAAGCCACAAAACTCTGGTCTACAGTACATCTCTCCTATTCCACTACCTTTATACAAATCATTTCACAATTTGGGACCACCCTTTCTTCACAGTGAGGCGCTACTGCCCTGGGCTATTATACTTTTCAAAATGTACATACAAGACAGTTTGTCCAACAACCTTTTCTTCCCAGAAGAGATACAATCTCAGGATATAGCTGGTTATAGAAAAACAAAAGAGGAGGGGGACAAAAAAAAGGTTTCATGTCAAATGGGCCATTTTTGTAGCTATTAGCTATGGTGATAGGTTTGGAAAGAATTATGAATTGCATTTTTCTGGTTATGCTTCTGGATTGAAGGAAGAGTTAGCCAAAGATGAATAAACAGTTTCCATCCTCTTATTATCTGTGGTCTAGTTGAAAATTATGAAATGGTACTTTGAATTTGCCGTTTTCATTCAAAGGTCTTTCTGACAATATCATTTCCAGAGGTAAATAGTTTACTAGTTAGGAGTATTCTCTTATTCAATAAATACTTTCTAAGCCGGGCGTGGTGGCGCACACTTGTAATCCCAGTACTTGGGAGGCTGAGACCAGAGGATCTGGGTTCGCGGCCAGCCTCAGCTACTTAGTGAGGCCTCCACAACTTAGTGAGACCCTGTTTCAAAATAAAGAATAAAAAATAGGGCTGGGATGTAGCTCGGAGGTAGAATGCCCCTGGGTTCCATCCCCAGTACCGCCAAAAAAAAAAAAAAACTTTCTGAGGACCTACCACATTCTAGGAATTAATCTAGTTGCTAGACATACAGTAGTTAAAGAAAGACAGAAACACATAGACAGACAGATAGACAAAGACAAATATCAAATATCCTTGTTTTTATGGAACTTACATTACAAGGGTGGATGGTGGGTAAAATTTGTTTTTCAATGCAATTCAACCATTTCTTATTTACTATATGATGAGTGCTACCTTAGATGGGTGTTAGAGAGTACAAAAATTAATAAGACATAGCCTATAAGCTATTTGAAAACAAAATAGTTATATAAAACAAGTAATACCTAAAACAAGGGTGCTTAAAAAGCATGACTAAAAAATATGATCATAATATTAGAATGTATAAGGCACAATAGTACAATAAGGCTGCATGGATAATGTTTTTCAAGGACAAATAAGTTTGCCAGGTGGCCAAGGAAAGGGGTGTGGTAGACATCTGTCATTCTTTTTGGCGGCCTAGTATCATATTATAATTTCCCACTATCTCAGAATCCCTTCCTATTTGGGGGGATTTCTTTATATTTTTAGCCTTGATTCCCCACTGTAGAGGTTCATAATTTCAGATTCTTGCTTTCCTGGTTTCCCCTGCATCCAGGGCATGGGTAAGTGATTGAGGATCCAACAATCACATGCACCCTTACTTGGCTTGCAGTTAGAAACTAATGATTCAAGGAATGAGCATAAGGCCCTCTCTCTGGTGGCGGAGGGGGAAATGGATGCAGTAGGACAATTGGCAGTAGTATCTCCTATTGCATCCAAGAACCCAGGGTTAGCAGTGTCAGCGGTGCAAACTACAGCATCTAATGCTCAGTAGTATCGTCAGAGGCAAATTCAATGGATACGATTAGGTATTAGCTCTAGCTACATGGCCTGATCTGGTTTCTCTGGAGATTCTGGAGAACACCTCAAGGGCATTCTACCTCTGAGCTATAACCCCCCAGCCCTTTTTTATTTTTATTTTTATTTTTGAAATCGGGTCTCACTAAGTTGAGAAGGGCCTCGCTAAGTTGCTAAGGCTAGCCCTGAACCCGCAATCCTCCTGTCTCAGCCTCCCAAGTACTAGAATTACAGGCGTGCACCACCATGCCTGCTCGGCTCTCAATCGTCTTTTAATAAACTCCATTTCTAATTAAATCACCAGGCATTGGTTTCTGTTGTTTACAATTAATATCCCTATTTATAGTGAAGAGAAGGGCATTCTAGGCAGAGGGAATAGTATAAGCAAAACAAGAAGCGTTTCGTTAGCTTAGTGATTAAGAGAAGAGGCTCTGAGGCTAGACAGATCTGAATTGGAATCAAGATTCCATGTTTTATTAGCTGTGAAACCTTGCTCTGTGTAAACTCTTAAAACCTTAATCTTTCTTAGTGGAGGAAGGACGATAATACATATTTCTTATTAGGTTCTTTTGAGGATTAAATGAGGTCATAGTACTTCATCTAAAGTTCTTAGTATCTGACAAAGAGTAAGACCTTCACAAATGATTGCTTCACTACTACTGATGATGATAGAATATGGAGGAAAACAAACAATTTGATTCTGCTAAAGTTTGATTCTGCTAAAGTTTGATTCTGCACTAGAAGAAGAGTGTAGGAAATGAGAACAGAGATAGATCAAGCCATATTGAGGAACTTGAGCTTTACTGGCTGGAATTGCTTAACTGTGATTAAGGGGAGAATTATATTGAGATGTAAATATTATCTTAAATTATTAACTAGGAAAATATGATTACGTTTCGCATTGTGTATGTATTTTCCATATCTACTGTTCAACCTAACTACAGAATTTGCCCACTTACAGGATGTCATAATGTTACTATTGAGTACTGATGCCACACATACTAAAGCTATTTGATTCTTTCTAATAAAGAAAACCTTCCAAATTTTGCATATTATCTGTCAATATGTTTTGTAACTGGATCCGATGGGGCTGTGTCTATAGCTGAAATAATAGCTGCTCCTTTGTCTGATCTGAGACAACTAAATTTTGAGCAAGAAGAGAAATTTATAAAATAGGGAGGGGGGAATGAGTCCCCCAAGGTGACAGAAGTATGAATCACATTTATAAATCTGATATTCTTCTATGACTTTTATATAATCAAATCACCTGCTTTTTTATATAACATATTGTTGTCCATCAGCCTCTCGATTCAGAGTCCATATTAAGTTAAAGATGAAAGGTTTTATTGTTGAGTCAAGGACAATCATTACTACCATTTCACAGTGTGTGGTATTACTTGCCAAATGCTAGTAAGCATTACATTGTCTCTGTTAGCAACAACCCTTCTAGCACTGAATTGACAATCTCATAGTTACTGCTCAGTTCTGCTTTATATATACCATGCTCTTCTATTTACCCTCATTTAATTTCCACCATTGTCTTCTCTCTTCACCCCCACTCCACACCCATACCTGCCTTTGAGGGACATTCTTTGATCTAATTTTGATTTTTACAGTAGCTATTGAAAGCATACCGGGATTGCTTTGTACAGCTTATACCCAATGCCAAAGGAGAAAAACTAGGATCTTGCTGGAGGAGGCTAGAGGTGACAAAAACAGAACACAAATGTGTTCTATAACCATTGAATGCTTTATTTCATTTTCTGCTACTCCCATATGCTTTGGCAAGGCAACCCAGCTTAGTCAAAGGAAAAGAAGTGCTTTTGAGTCACACAGAGTGGCTTTGACTTCTAGGTCCAATGCTCAAGAACCCTATTAGGTAGGTACTATTATACTCATGTTATTGTATCACCCCTATAGGATGGTACTGAAGCCCAGGGAGATCATGTGACCTGCAATTGCATGTGCAGATTGTATTTGACATGATTTTAAAGTATCAATGCCGGGCATGGTGGTGCATGACTGTAATCTCAGTACTTGGGAGGCTGAGACAGGAGGATCGCAGGTTCAAGACCAGCCTCAGCAACTTAGAAAGGCTCTCAGCAACCTAGTGAGACCCTGTTTCAAAACAAAAATAAAAAGGGCTGGGGTGTAGCTTGGAGGTAGAATGTCCCTGGGTTCAATCCTCAGTACAACACACACACAAAAAAAAGCACCGATATGCTAACAATATAGATTGAACAGTTACCCCTTTCTATAGGCCCAATCTTACTTCCATTTGACTAGGTCATTTGGGGCTAGGGCATGATACCTACAAAAGATACCAGAGGAATATACTTACCAGAACTAGACAATGGCTATTTCAGGGATTCCCTGGTGTCCTATCTGCATTTGCTTTCTGAAAATAGCTTGCATGTAATCCAGCTGGGAGCAGTACCATTAGTGCTGTATCTGGCAGCATGGCACGGGAGAACTTTCACTTGACCTGGCCACTCTGGAAGGATAGGAGGTAGCCTTTGCCTCAAACATATTGGTCCTACTGTTGACTTTAGAACCACCTATGGCAGAGGGATGATCTGTCAATGCGCAGGTCTTTCTGATTATCAATATGTTACCGGTCTAAAGACCATGTCACAGAATCTGGTAAATGTATTAATCTAGAATTCACAAAGTTCCCCCTCCTGTTTTCCAAACATTAGCAATAGGTAATAAAAAAAACAGTATTAATAATAATGACAGGTAACTTTCAGTATTTACGACGTGTTGATTTTTAATCTATGTGCTGATTATTAAGCATTGCAAAATGACTTAACATGCATTAATTAATTTAATCCCTTCTTAATACACTACAGTTCACTGTTGGTTTGATTTCAAAGTTCAAAATTCAGAGACTAGAGATCATTGTGTAAGGTAGGTACCCGTTTCCGGAAGGCCAGAGCCATTCTTTGGCATATTCTTGAGCAGAAGACCCAGGTCTTTTGGCAATGTACAAGCCAGGCAGATGGGCACTTTGACTTCTCTCACCACAGTATTGAAAATACCAAATACCTGGCTTGAATCCAGACTGCTTCAGGCTTCCAGGGGCACCTGAACCCAAGAAAAAATCATGCTTGTGCTGGAACAGACGCAAGAAAAAACAAGTCACTGGTCTGGTTCTGCCGAGGAGATCCTAGTCTCAAGTAAAGCATCGTATGGAGTCTTAGATCACTATCCAAAGGAGATTTATGTTCTTTCTGGTGACATGACAAGTAATTTTAAATGTGATGGGGTTTTCCCCATGTTGATCTGTCATATGTTTAACTTCAGAAGAGTGCTAAATCCAACTCACACCTTTGTTTTCATAACAAATAAGTGATCTCATTTATTGCTGTGAGAAATGGAGCAATATATGCGGCAATAAAATATTAAACTCGGTGATTAAAAGCTTTATGGGATAGGTTTTTTTTTATAAGTACTAGGAAGCACCTATTACTGTAATTTGAATGTAGTAAGTACTCAGAATTTGATAATTTAAATTATTGTAATAGCACCAGCAGTACTACTTTCAACTTATTTGAAAGATATCCTATTTGAAAATATTAAAATATCTGAAATTATGTGAAGCCAACTTCAAAGCAATACATCCATATAAAAGTATCTCAATGGCAAGAAACAGGATAGAATAAATGTTGATGTAAAAAAAATTCTATAGTTACCACTAACATGCTATCTTTCATTACTGCTGGGTTCATTTTTTATCTTCATACTTCTTTATATTTTCTAAAATGAACACATTTTTTTAATCACAAAAAGGCTAAGAGAATCCATTCTAAAAAGATCCATGAAAAGTAATAATAAAGATTTACAAATCACAATTTATGTTGTGAGTTTAATATGAGATAAAGACTGTTTTTATTTCTCAAGGTAGTATGGGAAGAAAAATAACACTAAAGGATTCCAAATCTTTGGGAAATACCAAAGATAGCAAAGATATCAACAGCATAATTGATTATACAAATATGTTAACTAAAAAATAGTATGAAATATATTTTATATAAAGAAGCCACCTGTGAATGCATGCGTGCATTTCTTTGTTGTCTTTTATCAAAGCTATTTTGTTCACATTACATTATAAACTAATATAAACCACGTAATCTGGAAAGAATACCAGAAAAAAACTTGAGTTCTATAAACCCTTTGTGTTTGAGAAAAACCCAACGTAATTTATACGTTTCTTCTCAAAGACCTTGGGAGACTGGAAGCAATAGGTTTTATTTTATAGTTAGGGAAACTAAGTCACAGGACCATTAAAAATGTGCTTAATAACTCACAAAACAAATGAAAAGACTGGAATTTCGTTCTTCTGACTGCCACTCTACAGTTGAACCATTCAGTCCTGCCTTTTCAGACAAGTTGAAGCAACAAACTAACTTAAAAATTAAAACCAGTTGAACAGGATAGGTATGCAGGCAATACACCAACAATTCAGTATAATAATACCCAACAGCTAAATTGCTTTGTGTGTTTGGTACACTTTATAACTATTCATTAACCCACACAACATCAATGGATGGTGGGGTTATACTGTTAATGCTGTACACATAGAACTGTAGGATTATAACTAACATAAAGACAAATGAGAAATCTACAGCAGAAAAAGCCCAAAGCCTTCCTCTAAACCAAACGTTAATACACAAATAAAATAGAATAAATATGTTGGAATGCTAAGCATCCCTTACTTTCCCCCATTATTTCCAGTAACACTTGCCATACTACAATTACATTCCTATAAATGATTGATAAGAGACTGAAGAAAACCTAAAAAGCTACTCAGTTCATCCAATTTCCTTCAGAGTGAACAACATGTAAACATTGCCTAAAGTATTTTTAATACTCTAGGAAGAGTATTAAAGGCCATTTCCCAAATTAAAAGGAACTAGATAATATCATGTTTTCCTTACAGTTAACAGTGTTACTTTTAACCTTTCTTTCTCACATACACTAAGCAAAAGCACTAGATTTTTTAAAAATAAATAATAGAAATATAAGAAGATCCCTGGTAATGTGCTGGTTTCTAAGAAGTATGCAAGACTGAAACAAGTTTCCAAAATCTGTTTATCTAAAGGATCTAACATTTACTAAGTAAAAATTATTTAACATTTCCCCATCCAGGTTGAAAACATTCCTACTCCTTCTCACTTTCTCTGTGACTAGGCAGAATACATTTCTTTTTACAAATGAATAAATTTCCCTTCCCCTGGAGCTTAGCTGTCTCCCTGGCAAGGCACCATATAGAACAGCTGTTATATTACCAGTATAAAAGCAATCCCATCTGATCTAATTGTAAAACATATGGATAGACTAAAACCAAACTCTTGGGGGGACTCTGTGTCTTTAAGGAAAGCAATAGTCTAAGATCTTCTATTGGTAAAGACTGTGAACAATGCCATGAATTCAAATTTTGCATAATTTAAATAAGATCTATTTCAATACATTACTTCAATTAACTTTTTTGTCAGTACTGGGGATTGAACCCAGTGGCATTCTACCTCTGAGCTACACCCCCAGCCCAATTATTTATTTACTTACTTATTTATTTAGGTACTGGGGATTGAATCCAGGGGCGTTCTACCTCCGAACTACACCCCCAACCCTTTTTATTTTTTATGTTCAAACAGGGTTTTGCTAAGTTGCTGAGGCTGGTCTCGAACCTGCAATCCTCCTGTCTTAGCCTTCAAAGTATTGGGATTACAGGCATGCACCACCATGTCCAGCTTACTTCAATTAATTTTATTTTGTTCTTGTTGCTATTGTTGTTTGCAGTACGGGGGATTGAACCCAGGGGCATTCTACCTCTGAGCTACACCCCCAGCCCTATTTTTGTATTCTTTATTTTGAAACAGGGTCTCACTAAGTTGCGGAGGGCCTCACTAAGTAGCTGAGGCCGGCCTTGAACCCAGATCCTCCGGTCTCAGCCTCCCATGTACTGGGATTACAAGCGTGCGCAACCACGCCCAGCTTACCTTAATTGATTTTAAAGTGCATATTTTAAATCCCATAGACAGACTAAAATGGAGAAAAAAACAAAACCAGTTCTCTGTTTCCAGCCCCAACTGAAGATCTGAGTTAACTTCTCCTACCAGGACCAAATCTTAAATATGTCATCCCTACCCTCTGCTTAAGATGTGCCAAGCCTCAGGAACAGTATCGTTTCTTTGGTAATGTCTTCAACAGTCTTTCTTCAGAATCACAACTCCCTGAGACTAAACAAATATCTCTGATGCAGATGAGACTTGCTGAGTCAATGACAGAAAATATAGTTAAGTGGCTGTGAAATATCATCTGATTTGATTGCATTGTAAAAGGCTTGCCAAAGCTTATCACAACTTTTAATTTTATTTATTTACATTTATGACTATAGAAGTAAAATTGGAAGTTTCATTGAAAAAATTAGAAAACTCAAAAAATAAAGAAGGGAATTAAAATATCCATAATGCCATTACTTAGCTCTAACCAATTAAAAGTGTGGTCTTTCTCCTCCCATGTATATTGCTACTTAACATATGGGAAGTTTTTTGTTGTTTTCCAGTGCTGAGGATCAAACCTAGGACCTTGTGCATGCTAGGCGGATGCTCTACAACTGAGCTACACTCCAACCGTATAATTTCTTTATCGTAGAATTTAAGACTAGGAGAATTCCTATTTCAAAAATCTTTACTGAAAGAATAAATCCAACATGCAAATGAAATGAAAATTGAGCCAAATAAAGTGTGAGTGGTGATGTGGGGATGAGAGGTGAGGAGTTGGAGGTTGGAGGGTCCAGAAGTAGACCCACTTGGCCCCTCTAGTCCCTCTACTGGCTCCCCAACACATCTGAAGAATTCTCGGTCACCAAATAAAACAGTTTAAAACCCACAAATCTAATCTAACTCCCTCATTTTACAAATGGATTTATTTGCCCAAGATCATGGGGCTAGTAAAAAAAATTCGTAAGAACCCAGAGACCCACGTTTCACAGACAAGCTTTTCCAACTTAGTTACTCTTTCTATAAAAGTCATCAGATGTTCACTTGTTGATTGCTGGTCTTCCTTTAATGAAGAAAAATAGAAGAGAGTTATGTAATAAAAATTGAATAATTAATGTAATATACTAAATCTCAAAGAGCTCCACTTGCCCTAAGAAGGCTCTCATACTATTACTATGAGCAAAGGGGAAAAAATAGAGAAAAGTTCATTTCTAAACGAAAAGGCCTTGATTCAACATTATTTGAGACTATCCTGCATGTCTTGTGTATCTACAAACCATTCTCTCTTCATTCATTCAATCACTAAATATTTATTAATAGAGAATCTATTTTGGGCTGGATTGTGGAAATATAAATGTGAACAAAACAAACCGAAGTCCTTGTCCTCGAGGAGTCATTAAGCCTGATAGGCTTGGGGAAACTACTTAAACTTTTGGAAGCTCAGTATTTACCATCCACCCATAAGATAAGGATAATAATATTTAACTATTGCATTAAGAATTAAATATTATGATATATGTAAAAAATCCTGGTGGGTAATCAGGCATATAATAATACATGCTCAGTCAACACTAGTTACCTTCTCTGCCGAAGTGTTAAATATCAAATTGAAAATGAGAGGTGAGAGAGTACTAAATCTCTTGGCTAATAACACACTGATTTGAGGCAATACAACTGAAATAGTAGGTTAATATCATTCCAGATTCCTTTGCTGGGAAAGAAGAATATTTCAGTCTGAAGAAATGAAATTTACATGAGTCCTCCCAATTAAGTTCTGTCATTCACCTTGTTATCTCCATCATCATTTATTTTCGATTATTACTGGGATCATAACACTCAGCCCTATATAGTACCTAGGAAAGAAAATGTAAAATAACAAATCTTCATTTCCAAGTACCCTGTTTCCATTACTTAAATATGAGCAGCTAAACCAGCCAAGGATTTACACTCAACAAAATAAACTTCAGGACAACAGAAATTAAAACTATGAAATGTAAAACCCACCAAAAACCTGTAAAAGTTTGTTCAATATTCACCAATAAAAGTGTCAACAGGAGACAGAAACTTAGCCTTTTTTTCATTCATATAATACACAGAAGTCAACAAAATAAGGATGGCAAAGTCTTGAGATTTGAAGAGCACTTTGTAAACCAAAATGCACTGCACACTTGTTAATTATTAGAAGCGCTCTGTTCATTATTAACTTTAATTATATTTCTACAGGGAAAATTCTGTCATTCAAAAGATCAAACATTTGTTTCTCAACCAAATTAAGCCTTTTATATTGGTATGCATCCCAAAGCCACCTACCAACATAAACAACTCATATTACTCATAAACAGAAAAATAAAATCACTAGTTACTCAAAATACTTGATTTTTTTTAGAGGCAGATAACTTTTTTGTTATGACAGTTTTTTCTTTAATGTTCCTCAGAAGGGAAAGAGGAAGCTGAGCAATAAAGATCCCAGAGCAAAAAGAATATCTTTTTCCATTTGTTTTCAAAAAGGGGTAATTAATACCATGTCCTAAATACTATATAAATGATGACATTTCCTTATCAGGTAGGCTTAATAATCTCAATTAAATACACTAAAAAATCAATAAGAAAAAAGTCAAAGTCACAGAGAAAGACAAGTTTTGTTCTGAGTGCAAAGTGTTCAACCCTGTGCACCCTGATACCAGGACATCTTCAAGGACTTTTTGTTCATCTAGAAAGACCTCTTGGAAGAATTAGGCTTTGAGGAGGCCCTGAAGGAGGACAAAGTGGTAAACTGTTAAATAGAGAGGGTAATTTAGATCCTCAAAGAACATGAAAAGAATGGATAGAGTTAAGAATGAGTCAACTGTGAAAGGAACATACAGAAGAATTTACATTAAAAAATAAGCAAGGAGAGTGGAAGAATTTTTTTTCCTAAAGAAGAAAAATAGAGAAAATTTCTTTAATAATAATATTCTGTGGAAGAGTAGCTTTACTAAAGAAATTCTTTGACACAAATTTATCACGTGTACTTAGATGCCCCCAAAAGGATAATTATAAATTTTACCATGATTCAAATGTATATAGATTCAGATATAATCTTTATTTTTTTCATGACACATTTTTTAAAATCTCCCTTTAAAGATACCAGTATACGTGGTGAAGTTGCTTCAAGTGGAAAAAAAAGATAAACCAAAATGTATACTTAAAAAAAGACTAAGTGACCGAGTGTGGTGACACACACCTGCAATCCCAGTAATTGGGAAGCTGAGGCAAGAGGATTTCAAGTTCAAGGCTAGCTTGGGCAATTTAGCAAGACCCTGTTTCAAAATAACAATAAAAAAGGTCTGGGGGAGTAGTTCAGAGGTAGAATACCATTGTGCTCAATCCCCAGTATTGCAAAAGAAAAAAAGAAAAAAGACTAAGTGATCACAGAAGAGGTGCCTGTAATATAATCTCAAAATTACCAATAAATATTTTTATATTATAGCTAAAGAAAACAAACAAAAATCAAGATCAAGGCAAAAGTCATAGATTAAGGCTATTTATAACTTAAAAATCATCTGACATTGCTGACATTATCTTTCAGCTAAACAAGAACTTATATTTCTATTCTCTTCTGATCTATTAAATACCCTACATCAGTAATCTCTCTACCTATAATTTATCCATCAGTAAAAAAACCACACTGTGATACTTTTCCTTCATTCTTTTTATAAGGGTGCCAGGATGTCTAGAAGTTAATGTATACATGTTTAGAAATGCTGAGATGAAAAGTAATGTACACTTTAATTTTATGGGTCTTTAGTAAACTCAAGATAAAAAGACCTAGTCAGATTATTTCAATGTGTAAATTTTCAACTAGCCAGAAGGCTTCCTGGAGACATCATTCAAAAGATTTGAAACTAATGTTCTTGAGTTTATGCTGTTCCAGAAACTAATCAGACTAAGGAATTTCTATAGAAAATGAGGCACTTAGGCCAGGAATAAGACCTAGTAAATTTGAGAAGTCTCTGAGCCTGGCCTGAAAAAGAATTGAGACAAATTTATCCATCAGACTTTATTAAAGCCTAACCAAAAGAAGAATAAGAGCTATGATTTAATATCACAGTCATGAAATATTATAAAACAGAAAATTCGTGGTGAATGAAGAGTGCACAATAGAGTGAATGCCAAAGAACATTGGCTTCTCAGGCCTCAGTCTCCTTAACTATAAAATGAGGATGGGGCAGAGGGCATAGCTCAGTGGTAAAGCACGTCCTTAGCATTCATAAGCCCATGGATTCCATTACCAGCACCAAAAACAAAACAAAAAAACCCAAAAACTAAAATGAGGATAATAATGGTACCTAACTCAGTACCTAACTGCTGTGAGGATTGAGTTAACGTATAGAAGACACTTAAAACAGTGCCAGGAACACAAAAAGTATGTTTGTAATTACTGTTAATATTACAATTATAGTGGTCCACATTCCTCAAACATGATGCTAAATATCAGAAGCTCCAAAACAAAAAAAAAATGACAGCAAAACCTGACCTGATCAAATGAAAATCTACATATCGTCTTTATTTATCCTATTCATTGTACATTTTGCCACAGATATTTTAATGTGTTTGATTACTGGATGCTATTCCAGCTTTACTGGAACGTATTTTTTAATTTCCTAAAATCTGAAAAATTCTCCTATACATCCAGCCCCAAAGGTTTTGGATAGAGGATTGTCAACCTATATTATCTTTGGAGCCTTACAGTTTCTATTTCCTTAAAATTAATGGCACCTTCTTAAATAACCACAAGTAATAAAACACCGAGCCTAGTGGTAGAGAATCTTAGGATGAAGAAAGGATTTCCTAGTATAATTAGGAGGGGACTGGATTCCCAGAATGTTCCTTCCAAATGGAATAAGTTTGTAATATTTTATTTACATATCATAGTAGTTAAGAGTTTTCAAACTCTAAATTCTAGGGCATGCCTAAATAAAGCCTATTCTAATAAGTTGGATCACAAATAAACAATTCAGGCTCTTTGGGGGCATAAATGTGCCTTGAATCATGCATACCAAATCATCACAGAACTTTAGAGTTAAAAGAGACCCTTGAGAACTAGTCATTCTTCCCTTCCAAACTGTTTTATCATCCATAAATTTACTCTCTCCTATGAGGTAAGAAGAACCTGCCCTGACTTGTGCTTAGATTCTGTCTATAGGAACACCCTGCAGGTAATGTGAATAAATTGGGTGGAGTACACTGACAGACTTAAGATCTAAAAGGATAACTTGAACCTAAAACAATCTTCATAAGTTTGGTAAATGTCTCAGATTGTATTTTATAATACAACAAGAGTTTCCAAGTCCGGAACGAAGGAAGACTCATCTAGCACATTTTTTTTTTTTGCGGTACCAGGGATTGAACCCAGGGGTGTTCTACCTCCACGCTACACCCCCGGCCCTATTTTTTATATTTTATTTTGAAACCGGGTCTCACGAAGTTGCGGAGGGCCTCACTAAGTAGAGAGAGAGAGAGAGAGAGAGAGAGAGAGAGAGAGAGGGAGAGAGAGAGAAAGAGAGCTGAGGCTGGCCGTGAACCCGGATCATCCGGTCTCCTCCTCCCAAAGTACTGGGATTACAAGCGTGCGCCACCACGCCTGGCTTTTTAAAAAATTAAATGAAAGACTCTGCTATCTTAGTGAACGAAATGAGTCAACAACATAATGTGATGGCCAAAAAAGCTACTGTGATTAGGGACTAACCACATCACCATCAGTCTCACATCCAGAAAGAACAAGGTAACTGCCCTCTCTGCTACAAGCTAGTTGGAGCACATCTGGAATATTATGTTCAGCTCTGCTCCACATTTTGGGAGAATCATAGAAACACTTAAAAAAAAAAGAAGACACAAGAGAGGTGACCAGAACAGTGAAGGAATAGGAAACCACATAAAGATCAGTTGAAGGAGCTGAAGTTATTTAGCCCAGACTCAAGGAAGCACAATCACTCTCCCCGGATTCCTGAAGAACTACCATGGCATAGAGAGAGTAGACTTGTTCTCCATGGCCCGGAAGGGTAGACCCACACCAGCCAGTGTTAACTACAAGGAAAAATACTTCTGCTAAACCTGGAGGAGTATTTCTTAAAATACAGAGCCATGTTAGGAGATAGTGGCTTCTAAGGTCCTATCTAGCCCCAAAGGTCCATAATTTTTTAAAAATCAAACATTTGTCAGTACTTCAGTGTCTTACTGCTGATAATTATACTCTCTAGTATCACAGCATCTCCCCTCACCCTTCTTAAAAGACCCTATCTAGCCAACCAATCAGCTAAATGTCCTGCCAGGTTTGTGGGAGGAGAGTGTCTGCTTGCCGGGCAATTAGTTTCAGTTTGCAGATCAGGGTAACTGTACACAAAAAAGGGCCTAACTGAGGGGTAGGTAAGAACTCTTAGCTTAATCTCCATGAGAGAGATTCTTATTAATTCAAAACTTACCTATAAGACCTATCCAATCAAATAATATCAATGGTATTCAGTCCTTATAGAAACACTGAAGTTAAAAAACAAACAAACAAACAAAAAAAACCCTACACAACCATTTTCCCAAATGCCAGGGAATCCAATCTTGCAAGCCAAGCCAGCTTTCTCAAATTCAAATAGAAGTTTCTTCTGTCAAAGAGATATGTTTACTATTGGATATAGACTGGAACCCATGCTCAGATAAAAAGTCTACACTTGATTATATCGCTGTAAAACTGAAATTGCCTATCAATAGGCCCACAAAGTCAGGTAAGCTGCTGAGAACTAGATTCAAGCAATCCAGAGTGAATTCACAGAAGAGTACAAACTACAGAATATTTAAAACAAAGGAGACTTGGCACAGTGGCATATGCCTATATCCCAGTACTTGGGAGGCCCAGACAGGAGGGTTGCAGGTTCAAGGGCAGCACACGGTAACTTAGCAAAATAAAAAATAAAGCCGGACGTGGTGGCGCACGCTTGTAATCCCAGTACTTAGGAGGCGGAGACCGGAGGATCCAGGTTCGAGGCCAGTCTCAGCTAGTTAGTGAGGCCCTCCGCAACTTCTTGAGACCCGGTTTCAAAATAAAGGATAAAAAATAGGGCCGGGGGTGTAGCTCAGAGGTAGAATGCCCCTGGGTTCAATCCCCGGTACCGCAAAATAAATAAATAAATAAATAAATAAATAAATAATAAAAAGTGCTGGAGGTGTAGCTTGCCCCTGAATTCAATCCCCAGTACCAAAAAAAAAAAAAAAAAA